>CAODLS011262738.1:0-10882 GCA_948243855.1 Flueggea neowawraea
CGCTGAAAACATATATCGGACGTGATTCCATCACTGTCGATCATAAATCCATAATCTTCGTAAAATTACAGTTTGGTTTCCGACCACTGTAAAATTACGCCTTAGTCCCCGATACTTGCCAAATTTCCATATAGTCCTCAAAATATCCGTAAACTACGAAGAAGTCCTCCATAAGTCAGAATTTCCAAATTCATCCCTGAACCTTCATAAATTACTCTTTAATCCTTAACTTATAAAATTACAAGTTAGTCCCCATAATTTTAGAAATTACAAATCTATATCTCAACTTTTCCAAAATTACCTTTCTGAAACTCAAGTTTCTGAAATTAAAAATCCACGTTCAACTTTTTAGAAATTACAAAAATATTAAAACATAAAGTTTCATTCTAAAAAATACAGAACTTTCAATTCGATCAATACCCGATGTAACCAATCACCCACATTACTCCTAAACACCTTCATAAACGTTAATCAATCATTAATTACGTCAAACAAACTCCAAATCGCTCAAAAAATCATCAAAACTGAACCTAACCCTAGCCAACACAATAACTCATCAAATCTGTAGATTCAAGGTGTGAAACAAGTTCATCTAAGTCTCACCTAACCCATACAAGCATCCTCTAATATCAGACATCACAAATCATCCAAGAATTAGAACCCTAACCCAACTCGTCCAAATGCAAAACCATGAATCAAAAGCATGAAAGAGGAATCAAAAACAAGAAAAGAATCATAATCTTACCTCCAAAGTTGAGTAGGAACATTGGGCAAGCAATGAGGAAGTGAGAGGATTGATCTGAAGGTGAGAGAAAGTGAAAAATGCAAATGGCGGACGAAATGGTGGGGTTTCGGATATATATAGAAAACGGAATCTCACGTACGTGAATCTAAGGTTAAAGTACATTAGGAGGACCTAACGTGCATTAGGATCAAAGTCACGTACGTTAACGAGTCAAAAATCATGTTCTGAAACTGAAAATCCCGACCTCACGTACGTCACTATTCATCCTATGTACATTAATCATCATGGAAACCCAGCATACGTACGTCAATCGTTGAAAGCACGTATTTTGCAAAAACAGTGTCTTACGTAAGTTAGCCTAAAGATTACGTACATAAGAGTTCCTTTACGTGCGTTATTTGACATATAACATGCGTAAACTCCCCTTTTTCGCACTTCCCAAGTTTCCTCACTTCCGAACACGCGTCAGACCAATCCCGAGGCTTAAAATCATTCAAACTCACATGATTAACATCAATTAACACCTTGAACACTTAATCAACACCAAATAACATCAATATCCTAAATCAATACTTCAAATATCTTAAGGATCAAATTAGTCCCACTCGAAGCTATAGGAGTCATAATTGGAAAGTACGGGATATTACAAGCATGGACCAAGAATGAGTGCCGTAAGAATTGCAAATTGAGGGTTCAAAATTAAGGAAAAATGCCCCATGAAGTAAGAATGTAAAGAAAGTTGAACAGTGGAAGTTAAAGTGTAATTATCTCAATTATGAATTCACTATGGCAACTTTCAATATTTTGGCAGATTTTTCAAAATTACATGCAGTATCAAACCAATTTTTGAAAATTACATTTTACGAAGTTGTTTGAAACAGTTAAATACTATTTATATGTTATTTATATTTGTTCATACGTTATTTATATTCGTGTATAGGTTGTTTACATTTGTTTATATGTTGTTTATACTTGTTTATATTTGTTTAAAACTTGTCTACGATTTGTTTAAAGTTTGTTCATTTTTCAGGCTTGTTTATATGTTGTTTAAATGATATTTTTGTTTTGAAACTTGAATGTTATCCATTGATCTTGAACATAAACAAGTTATGAAAAAATTATAAACAAGTTATAAACACTTACAACTTATAAACACTTATAAACGACTTTCAAAACAACTTATAAACAACTATTTGAATAGTTATATATAACATATAAATAAGTTATAAAAAACTTTCCAATGTTTTTTAAAAGAGAGATAAAGGTAGAAGCTAGGGTTTCTAACCCTAGAAGCCGCCAAAACAAATCAGATCTGTGAAGTTAGGATTTTTAAGAAATCCTAATCGCCGCCAAAAGAGTCATCTGCTTCCTTCTTTTCTTCTTACACCCCCAAAACATATTAGATTCGTAGCAGAGATGAAAGAGAAAGAGAAAAAGACAAGGTTCAAGGCTGCGAAAGAGAAAGAGGAGAGAGAGAAAGAGTGGCAGATCTTATTGGCGGAAGACAGAGGAGAGAGTTGGAGGCCGACAAGGATGAATGAGAGAGACGAGGTTTAAGGCTGCGAAAGAGAAAGAGAAGAGAAGAGAGAGAGAGTACACAAAGAGAAAAGAAAGAGAAGAGAGAGAAAGGAGAGAGAATAAATGAAGAAAGAAAGAGATGTGAGAAAAAGGAGCAACTATCATAATGGAAAAATATTAAAATTTTTAGAAGTGAATTTAAAAATTTTCAAAGTGAATGACAAATATATGAAAGTGGACTTGTAATATACATAAGTGGGTTGTGAATACAACATATTGTTAAGTATTAGTAGTGTACCAAGTAATTATCACGACTTTTATAGCATATGCCAAGTGCCCCAAATAAAATACCAAATTTGATAAATTGACCAATATAATTTTAATTTTTACAAATAGAAATGCGGTTAAACTTTTATTACAAATGTCACTTTTTTGGAACTTGTTTTGAAAAATGTCACTTTGGAGACCTTTAGAGACTTTTGGAGACCTTTCTGATATATTTAAAAATAAAGCGATTTCTATATTTGGAAACCTTTGTAGACTTTTGGAGACATTTGAAATTTGGCATTTTTGTGAGAAGTTTCAAGCGTGTTTTCATTTGAGAGAATATGTTTTGGGTAAGGCTATTTGTCAAAATTAGTATTTTATTTTCGAATAAAAGTGTAATTTTCCCTCTATAACAATTATTTTTTTAATTAATTACATGGTACACTAAAAAAAAAAACAATTTCCTCCGTATAGAAAAATATTTTTTATTTATTCCGTATGGACTAAATTATGTTTAGTCCATATGGAATAAATAGTTTTATGAGAGAGTATCCTCAAGGTGGAGTGAGAGAGAGCCAAAGAGAAGAAATGCGAAAGAGAGTGAAAGATGCTAGAAAGAAACGCAAAACATAGAGAAGAGAATGCGGAGAGCAGAAAGAGTGGAGATTCAAGACGTGGTTTTGATTTTTTAAGTGGGTTCAGGTCGAGTGAGGTGAGGCATGTAGTTCGGACCGATCGGTTTATGCTTTCGGTTTAAGTAGGTCGATTAAATTGGTTTTGGTTGTGTTTTACACACATGGCACATTTTTTGACGTGGCACACCATGTGACCTTTCTGGGTAAAAATAATATGAAGAAAACAGTCATAATGATTTTCGGTAAAAAAATATAAAATTGGTTGACTGTACTGTAAGAAAGAGGATTTAAGTGACCGTGCTAAAATCGTTTAAAAGTTAGGTGGACGTGAATAAAATTCTCTTTTTGGTTGAGATAATTACAAATTATTTTTAAAATCAATATATTTTATAAGTGTGATGATTATAACAAAATTAAAGGGAGAATTACAGTTTTATAGCAAATAAAAAAAAAAGTCAATTCTTACAAACCCATTTCTTGAAACCATGTATTAGAAATGTTTGATAAAAAAAATGCACCAGAAATGGCACCAAAGATGAAACTAATATCATCAACACATTTTCTAAACATTTTTGCAAGAAATTGAATGTGAGGTGCCGTCCTCTTTCTTACAAATTTAAAACAATCAGCGCAAAGAATACCCTCCCCTCAAATGGAACCAGAACGAAATTTTCAAAGAGCCTAACGGCGGATGAATTCCATGTTAAGGCTCCTCCCACGTTTATTCTAAAAGCATCCATCATGATCGTGAACAGCAAAAACATATCTTGGAAGAATCAATCAAACAACTCTGAAGCAATTTTGTTTTGTGAGTTCTAACAATGTCTAGCAGCAAATAATCGACGCAATTGCTAATCACCTATTCAAGCTTTATATTGAATCGGAGATATCGACTATAAATTGTACATATTCTTAAAAAACTGAACTCTGCTCTCACATCAAGGGAATTACAAATAGACCCTAAAATGTAAACCGAAATGACAAGAACCAAAGCAGATTTACAACATTTCAACGCATCAACTAATTCACCTAATCTAACATGTATTCTTTCGACCCTTCTAGTCTTCTCCAATGAGCTTTGGCAAATAAAAGAACCATTTAAGCTCTTCAATCAATTTACAACTCTTTCGCATCTCTTATCCTACAGCTTCTTCTTCAAAAAAAATATAGAATATCAAATATTTCGCAATAACGAGCAATCTTCCTGACTGTTTCACATCACAACTATCGTCATATTTGTCATCATCGTCGTCTTTTGGGGAATGGTCATTTACATCAAGGGGAGGTAGGCACCGCCATGCCCTCTCCGCAATACAAGCGGCCCAGCATTTTCAGGGACCTTATCTAGTGCCTTACCACATGCATCACTAATGTCTGTAAAACCGGTTGCTATTGTGGCTAGCTGCAATCTTAGCCTCAAATCCCTAGTCCTCTTCAACAAGCATCTAAATGATCTTCCCAGATATTTAGCCCATTCCGCCGGTAGCCCTCCCCCAGTCAGCCAAACAGAGAATTGGGACTGATCACCTCGGGCAACCACCTTGGCTCTGTAGAATCTTGCCAGTTCAACAAGCATCGAGGGCTGGAGAGGAAGCACAGCCACAAATTCTTCTGTTAATTCTGGATTTAGCATCTGATTCCAAAGCACCAGAGCCCATTCACTTGCTTGGTTAAAACCATATGCTTCTGCAACAATTAAGGCCTCTTGGAACCGCGACTGTTCAACTAATAAGCGCCTAGCATTAGTTTCAGATAAATTGAGCCATCTGGAATCAGGCATCCGAATTTGAAGGGAAAAAAGAGAAGCTTGAGCACAAGCTTTGCGAGTCTTGTTGCCATCAATGGAAGAGTGAACTTCAGCTGCCTCAATAAAATACCGCATAGATTCAAGGAGGTCTTCATTCTGGTCCTCGTCATAACGACGAAACCATTGCTCAGAAGACTGCAATGCTCGTGACTCTAAAAGAGCAGCTGTTTCATGTTTCATGTCGAAGTGGTTATAGACCTGAACATAGTAAAAAATAAGGCAATAATTACAATGGTGGCAGCGGGGTAGTTAGATTTCCCTCCTCTAATCAGAAGAGGACAAAATTACAATAACCGAAGCATACAGACTCGCTTTCTGGAATACACTTCATGCAAAGTTATGCTGCAGAAACACTAGATAATGACAAATGAGATTACCACTGCATATAAAAAAGGTTGCATAAAGTGTGTTCCAGAAATAGATGAAACAATTATACGAACCAGTGCAAAAGCATCAAGATCTTTAGGGTTAAATTGCTTTAGTGACGTGAGAACAGCCATCCGGAATCCTCTGACAGCCTCAGCTGTTCCTGTATTTGCATCTGCAG
The DNA here is from genome assembly GCA_948243855.1 of Flueggea neowawraea. Classification (NCBI taxonomy): domain Eukaryota; kingdom Viridiplantae; phylum Streptophyta; class Magnoliopsida; order Malpighiales; family Phyllanthaceae; genus Flueggea; species Flueggea neowawraea. The sequence goes on from CAODLS011262738.1 coordinate 5,520, forward strand.
CAGCTGAATACTTCTGAAGAAGAAGATCGAGCTGGCCATTTTCTATTAGAATGCCAAGGATGAAATTAAGGGCATGGAAGTTTCCAACTCCAGTTATCAGACGAGCTAGACATGAAAAATCGCCCTGAGACACATAAGCTTCCACTCTAGTGGTAGCAAGGGCCACAAGGACATCAACTCCATCAAGGCATGCTGATGATTTGTAGTAGTGGTGTGACAAAATAAGAAGCTCAACCTGACAAAAAGATTTGTCAGAAAAGTAAAAAATTCAATCCCAACAAAAATTGGATCACAGAGAACCACTGGACTCATGAAACAACATTTTTCTTTATTTTTATTTCCACATCGGCAGAATTAACAATTGACGCTATTCTAACTGGGCATTATTTTTATGAAAATGTATTCTGTATTTTAAGATATTGATATAGAATAAAACAGATTTTCAGGCCAAAAAATGGCAACTACATAAATAAATGTTAAGAACTAGATTATTTCAAAATAAAGTTCACAGTAAACACATCATCCTCCTTTGACTCAAAAAAAATTATCAATCCATAGAGGCCATTTGGATCTGTTTCCAAGATACAAAATTAGATAATATGATTTATCTAAATCACCACTATATCATCTCCTTCAAGCCCATAAGGATGATGATATGATAAAACAACAAATTTATTAATATCAACCGGATGAGATGATGTAAATATTGCAAGTAATAGCCATTGAAGATTGAAAAAATGATGGTAAAAAACAATTATAAAATTAACTATCATTGGTAACAATAAGTACCTCACAGGCATGTGGTATTTCCTGTCCAGTAATCACCAAGCGCATCAATGCATGGCCAATCTCTGGTTCAGAAGGGCAAAGCTCTGCCCATTTTAGGAAGTCTGAAAATCTCCACAATAGAGGAGCTGGACCTTCCTCCTTCTGAGAATCCATATATCCTCCGCGATGACAAGCCAACACATTAAAAATATGATGAGCCATAGTTGTGCTTATCTAAATAGAAATTCCATTATATATATATATAAGTCCTTAAGGCACGCAGCATAAATGAAAAGGTACAAAAAAAAACCAAATGAAATTCTTAAAGTACCAAAACAAGAAATAGTTGAAAACAATTATGGCAACAGGAACGGTTTAAATTTCTCTTCCACCTCAACTAAACATTAATACCTTCAGAAAGGATTCTGCAAGAATTTGAGCAATGCTCGCAGGTGGTAAAGAATGAGTTTGCACCAAGAGATGTGCTTATTCGAATGACTTGCGCTTTAAGAGAAAGCAGCTGTAGCAATTCAATTTGCTGCTTCTCAAACGCTTCTGAGAATGAGAGACCCAAGACGTTTGCAGCTTTTACAACTGCTATAATTCTCTTACAAAGTCCACGTCCCTTACCATCGCTAAACATACTTGCTAAGCTTTCCAAAGCCTTCATTATGACATTCAAAATTCCAGTTAGTACATTAATCGGACTTCAGCCATCAAAAGATGATTTATACCAAAAAATAGAGTAATAAACAAAAAATACAGTTAATGTAAATAGGCACGGTTCAGACTGGTTTATGTCAAGGAGAATGAGAGTAAGTAGTGGAACAATCACCTGTAGAGGATCAACTAGATTACGCTCGGAAGGTAAGTTATATGACTGAACAACAGAATAGACTTCCTCGTCAAGCACTGATAGGGACATTTTTCTACTAGGGGTTGAGAGAGCCGCAAGCTTTAGAGCAGCAGTGACAAGTGTAAATTCAGGAGGCACACGCATTGGGGATAGCTTATTCTGGAGTTGCTTGGCAGCTGTAATTTGTCCAAACTCCAACAAAGAAAGGACAGCACTGTCTAGCTCTGCAGGTCCAACCCTTTCCTCCCACTTGGAGAAGGGAATTTCTATTTTCAAATTCTCATCTTGTAAATCGTTTTTCCAGACAAATGGAGAAGCACCATCTTCCGAGTCAGTGGTTTTCTCAGTTGGATCCACTAATGATCGCCTTGACGGCATATAACCTTTAGTCCTCCTTTTCATCTTTGTATTACCACCTGCCGCGGAAGTGCTGGCATCTGATGCCTGATTCTTATTATTGACAATATTATTTTCCCTTGTGTCTTTCACTACTGTTCTATTCCTCATCGCATTAATATGACTGTCCATCTTTGTTATTGTACTTGCTGTTTTTTCAATGATACTGGAAGGATTTCCAATCATTGGATCCCAGGAGGCAGGGGTTGAAGTGAAGTCTCCATCACTTTTTATGTGCGCTTCTGATTCTACAGCTACAAGCCATACCCTAGTCTCAAGTTCTCGTAGAAGATGCATCGGATATACTCTGACAAAATCAATATCATGTCAATGGACCTTTTATAAAAAGAGGTAAGTAAAAAAATAATAATCAGAAACTCTCTTATGGGCTGCACACAGTTATCATCCCACTTAACCATTGAAGAGAAAGCAGCAGCAAATCATGAAGCTCCTTCGCTGGAAGATCTTTCTCCACATTTTCAGCATGCCTAAGGAAAAATAATCCTGCCTGCAATCCCAATTGAGGCACATAAATAAACAAATGCAGCAAGTATCCAATACACTATCACGCAACAGAAAGACAACACCACCAAACTAAAATCACCTGCAAAGAAGGAAAGGCGTATCTGATGAACAGTCTCTGACAGTGGTCCCACAATGCAACTCTTTCTTCTGGGACATCCCAAAGAAACTCTTTCCACTCTGCTACCATGGATTCCGCCTGAAAATTAAGCATGATTAAATCAGAAAAAATAAAAAAAGGTATGATTTTAAAAATAAAAAAAGGTAATAACAAAATCATATGTCAAAGAGTAAATTTAACACAATAAGGTGTCAACTTCTCATTCAAAGGTCAAACAAGGGATGAAAAACTTAACTGGAACTTTCAACAGAATAAAATCACTTTAGAGGCATAGTCGTGATATACAAACAAATATAAACCAAAACAGTAACCATATACCTAAATATCCAACCTTAAACTATAGCTAGCATTCTCTTAATAATTATTAACTGTTAGTCGAAATATCAATCATGGAAAGCTTTGTTTACCATTAATACTAGAGATCCAGAACAAATACAAACTTGTGTTTCAGTGACATGGTGAACAACAGATTTCCAAGGTCCAACACTGGCCTCCAACTGCTTGGCCCAGTTGCGAGCCTGCTCCCAATACCCATTTTTCTCCAACGCTGATAAGAGCGAAGCATCATCATCTAGAGTCTCATTGCCAAGATGCATACTATCATCCTTCCGCAACAATGGTTCTGCAATATTTATCTTCCAATAAAGTCTCCGGTAATATGTTGCAGCAGATCCTCCATCACCAAAGTCAGTTGCAGCAAGTAGTTGAAGCAGGCATTGCTTTTCATAAGGAGAGGGACTTGTGGAAAGCATAGAATTGGCAGCTTTGTCAGCAGTAGAGCTCATCCATGATACTCCCATCTTCCCTTCTCTTCCAACAGGGAATGTTAAATTGGATGGTTCGTCTTTTATCCAGGCAGAAAAGGAACCCAAGTGTGCCAAAGCTTCAGATAGGCGCATTTGAGAGAAAGCCTGTAAAGAATAAATTGAATAAAGTAGCTAGCTCTACGTGAAAAACATGAGCTACTGGGCACTTCATTGCTCTTTATACCTAATTGTCACTTAAAAAAAAGTAGACTAAGCACAATGCATTCATTTCCTTTTTCATTTGGCATTTTATATCTGTTAAAACAATTGATGGCTCCAACCACAGGAGCCCCAAACTTCTTCAAACATCTTAATTCTTAGCAAAAATCATGGATGCTATTGTATCATGTAAACTTATAAATGGAAGACTACTCTGCAATTCATAGGGAAAAGAAACAGCACTCTACCCTCAAATCAGGATGAATGTTGACACATTGTTGGATGAAGTACTTTACAGTAAAAGGTGGACTTTTAATTCCTTGCAGTAAAAATCTATAGCATGAAAAGGATTTCTTTCAACTATTGAATCACAGCCGCAATGAAAGAAGTTGGCTATAAGTTTCTTTACCTGAAGTGCACGGATGAAAGGTAACAAAGAACATGAAGGAAGGAAAATCTCAAAAGCCCTCAACAAAGGCAGAAATAATTGTTGTTCACAAAGCACAGCCACCATCTTAGAGAGTGATACAGGCCCTTCATCTGAATCACATAAATTGTTGATGTTTTCACCAACTTTCCTTTCATCTTCAGCAAATCCATCTTGGACCAAATGTCTTTTTGCAGGAGCAATGCTTGAAACATCAGAACCTTCAGCCGATGGATCCAAAGATATTGTATCAATAAGCCACCTTCGTTTTGGATTTTGCCGGTTATAATGAAATGCAATATGCCCTAGCGCCTGCTGAAAGGGAATTAGTAGCTTCTACAGCTGCCCCAACATTATCTGCGATCTGGGATGCAATGTCATTTACCTTGATAGAAGAAGTTTCCCTGCAAACGCAATTATTCATCATTAGACATAATTGAAATGTCAATCAATTTCATAATAAAAGAGGAAAAAGAAAATTGGAAGCAGCCAACAGAGAAGTGCACGTTAGCAACTCCAGTATTAATGCTTGACCATCTGACATAGAAAAGTGAACAAGTTTTAGCATTTAAGTAAACTTCAATTTGTGGCACCTTGCCGCTGTAATTTTCAGCCAAACTGTTAGGCAATCCAATGGAGAAACATATGGAAAGCATGAAGCAATCATTGCCAAAATTGACCAAGACATCTCCTTAGCTTTCCTCAAGAGGGTCTCTCCATGGTTTTTTCGTTTCTCACAATCTGCTAAAATTTTAAAAAGTTCAGCAGGAACAAGCACATTTTCTTTTAAATAGGAAGTTTCACTCCTTTTTTCTGTATTATCTGCAGGTGCTCAAGAAACCGCTTTCCTTCTTGACTGCATGCTTTTCAAGACGGTTAATATGTGAATCTTCAGACGTGGATCACTAAACTCCTTACTTGCCTGCAATATAGCCATAAGGTAATTTAGACAGGAGAGAGATAATAAGAAACAACATTCCAGGTAGGCATTAACAATAAAAGGAACAATAATTCAACAATACTTACTACTTGGACCACCATCTCAAAAGGAAATCCTCCAATGTGAGCTTCAGACAAAAATCCAACCTCAGGAAGACAATAATACAATAAGATTAGGAGTTGAATAAGTAACTAATTGATCAATCAAAGAAAATTAATAGGTACAAAATCAACTCTCGCTCTCTCTCCATGAGGAAGAGAAAAAGACATACCCAGTCATTATCTCTTGCTAAAAATGCAAGGTACTTTGTGCTCGGGAGGAGTTGATGCATTTGACAAAAGACTGAAACTAAATTCCAGTGTTCACTT
>CAODLS011262743.1:0-17747 GCA_948243855.1 Flueggea neowawraea
TTCTAACATTGCTAGCCTCATGCATTTTCCTGTTGGTATTAGGATATAGCTCGATTGACATTGATAGCATTGAGAAATGAGAAAATTAATGGAAAGCTTCTCACTTTTGCTGGTCCTCGAGCATGGACAACCCAAGAGGTATACAGTTTGATGGCACTATATTGTTTTTTTTCTTTTTTTGATAATCTTTTCTTTCATGCCCTCGCTGATTGTAAAAAAAGAAATTGACATTTAATTAGTTTTTTCTGTTGTTCATACCACCATATGATTTGGCAGATGCCATGAACTTTGGCATTCCTCTGCTTCTAAAATGAAGTGAATTTGTTCCAATCGATCGAAAATTAAATTTTTACTGTATATTTAGTTGCCTTGATATTTTTTTTTGACAAAGATGCTACCTTGATTTTAGGTTGTAACATTGTGTGAAAGACTAGCTGGACAGGATGCAAATGTTACAACTGTCCCAGTTACTGTCTTAAGATTTGCTCGCCAACTGACTCGCTGTTTTGAGTGGACTAATGATGTTGCTGATAGACTTGCATTTTCAGAGGTAAGAACTCATTACTATATCTTTGTATCTCTCTCTTAAGTGCGTGGAGAATAGTCAAATGTAAAGAAATTTCTCAATTCCGCGAGGTCTTTAGATGATATATATATATTAGCTACAATTGTCATTGCATGATGGTTAACGAATCCAACGAATCCTTTAAAATAGTTTAACTAAATCATTGTGGTGATTCTACTTCGTCTGCATTGTTCACCTGTAATGGAGATGTGCAATTAACATCATTGACTTTACTTTTAGGACCTTCTTCATTGAATTGTACAAGCAAATAAATTGATGTGTCTTCGATAAATGTTGTTTGTGCATGACCAAGCGTATTGATGTAGGTGATGCATTTGCAGGTTCTGACAAGTGATACAGTTTTTTCCGTTCCCATGACCGAGACATATAATCTTCTTGGTGTCGATCCAAAAGATATAGTTTCTCTGGAGAAATATTTGCAGGATTATTTCACAAACATACTGAAGAAATTGAAAGACCTCAAAGCACAATCAAAGCAAACCGACATCATCTTTTGAAAGAAGACTTTTTGTAGAAATGTACAAGGAAGTTGGTTATTCATGTAAGCATAAGTTTCAACGTTGATAAAAATTGACATTTGTATTTTTTCTGAGTTCATCCATCAATTCTTTTGTTTGTCTTTTTATTTCCCTGTTGTTGAGGATTTATAGATACTAATGCCATCGTTGAGAAGAAAATCTGCTGCTAAGTTGATTGAAGAAACGATATTGTTGGTAAAGCTGCTAACTTGTACTAGTACTTACAACCAATAGACTTGTAATTTACTGGTACTAAAGTCGATTTGTATTAAGGAATTATGAGTTCGATTTTCGGTAATTCACCCTGAACATATAAGTGAAGTATTCTTTTTAGTTGATTCAACAAATGTGTAATTTTCATATTATATTTTTCAAGAGATGTATTATTTTTTAATTTATTTAAATTAAAAAATTAAAAATTGGTTATACTCTTAATTGTGTTATGAATTTTGAAAAATAATCTCAAAACACTACAGACTTTCAAAGTCTCTATAAAATATTTTCATAGGATATAAGTGTGAATGATAATTGTCCCACATTGAAAAATTGTTGTATGTGTGAATGACTTATAAGTAGAGTTGACTCATAGCCCATTGCCTTAAAGTTTTGAATAAAAATGTGGTGTCAAGCTCACTTCTGTTTCTTCACTACGCCTACGCATGAGGCGGATCTTCCCCAAGTCCAACAAGTGGTATCAGAGCAAACGGTTCAGTTGGGACATGCAAGGATGAGTATGATGCGGTGGTGATTTGTGATGCGTGTGGTAATGTGGTGAAGAGCTGTGTTGACTAGAAAAACCCAAATCTCCTATGCGAGCATCCGAAAAATAGCTTATAAACAGAAGGGTGGAGTCATGAGAGAAGCTCTGGTGACACCGTAGTGATGATCGGGCCTAAACACTTAGTCCCTAGGCTTGAGAATGGTAAATAGTTGTTCTAACTGGTAAAGTCTTTGTCTAGTGTGAGCAGTGGGGTTAATTCATAGATGAGTGAAGTCATGAAAATAGCTATTGGGTTAAAAAAATTCACATTAGTACTCGAGGAGGCCTTAAAAAATTTCACATTAGTACTCAAGGATGCCCAATAAAATTCTGCAATATTGAGAGTGGTTTCTATTGTAGGGGAGCAAATCTAAGCCCAATGTGGAAAAGATTCATACTTGAGAGGGAGATTATTACGATACAAGTATGACTGATAATTGTCCTACATTAAAGAGTTGTGGAGTGTGTGAATGACTTATAAGTGATGTTGGCTCATTGCCTTAAGGTTTTGGGTAAAGATGTGGTGTCATACCCACTTATGTGTTTCTTCACCAGACCCACGCATAAGACAAATCTCCTCAAGGCTCTCCGAGCCCAATAAGAGCTCTTGTAAAACCTATAAATAGGTGGCTTGTGCAAACATATATAACCTAGAAGATGTACGTGCCATCTTTCAATAGTGAAATAGAATTGTTCGCTCTCTGACCGTGGACGTAGATCGATCTGATAGAACCACGTAAATCTTGTGTTCTTGTGTGTGATTGTTTCTCTTCTTCTTTTTTTTTTTGCATATTCTATTTGTCTCGCTTGACAAGTGGTATTGGAGCTTTGAGCATTTGTTCAAACACTCCTAGGTTCAGATTTACTAAAAAAATGTCTTCCTACAAATTTGAGATCGAGAAATTCAATAGCTCGAATGATTTTATTTTGTAGAAGTTGAAGATGAAGGAGCTTTTGGTTCAGTAGAAGTGTGCGGAGGTGATAGAATGGGAAGAACAGTTACTGACAGAACTGACAGCGGCACAGAAGACTGAGATTGTGTCAAGGGCACACAGTGTAATTCTGTTGCGTCTAACAGATGAAGTCCTGATGGAGGTTGCCAATGAAACTACGACAGTTGGCTTGTGGAAAAAATTGGAAAGTAAGTATCAAAAGAAATCCCTGACAGAAAGTAGCTGCACAACTTGCAGCTGACAGAAAATATGCAGGTAAAAGATCATCTTGATAACTTTAACAGAATTATACTAGATTTATAAGGTGTAGGTGTGAATGTTGAAGATGAGGATCAAACTATGATTCTGTTGTGTTCGTTGTCGAATTCTTACGAAAATTTTGTGGATACTATGATGTATGATAGAGATAGTATATCGATTAATGATGTTAAAGTGTTTTGTTGTCTAAAGAATTGAAAAAATTGATTTATAATTATGTGGAAGGCAGTGTAGAATCTGGATTAATTGTAAGAATGGACAGAAACATGGAGAGGAATCATGAGAGCAATTGTAGGTCATATTCAACGTCGAGATTTGGTTTGAGATGTTATCACTGTAAGGAGATTGGGCACATAAGAAGGCTTTGTCCACAATGAAAGCAAAGAAACAGACAGAAATCAAGAGCAAAAGTGGCTAGTAGAAATGTCTATTTTGATGAGTCTGTTGTGTTAAATCAGAAGGTGGAGCCTGAAAATCTTGTAGAAAACAATAACATTGGTTTGGGTGCAAACCAGAAGGTGGAGTTTGGGATTGAGACTCTAAAACTAAAGGGTGTCAACTTTGGAAAATAGCCCGAGATCAATCGTGATGATTCACAGAGTGTACCAACAAGTAAACCGAGGTACATTAATGGTGTTAATGTTGGTGATACTAGTCATGTTGCATATGCATTGGCTAGAGAAAGAAACATTAAGGTTGATATGCCAAGGTTGTATAAAGACATGTTGCTGGAAAAAGGGTGCAGAAAAATGGTCAAGTGCCATAGATGGTGGATTGTGGTCCCTTGGTAATGTGGAAAGTCTGTGTGGTGGTTTGCTGTTATATGTGAATGATAAATTGACGAAGCCAACAACTACAGAGAAGTTCAAGCATGGCTTGGACTTGGTTAGTGTTCGCAGAGTTTGAGCTTGAGGCCCTTCGGGGCATGACATATGAGTAGTTATATATTCTGAATGGAAAGAAGAAAGAAAACTAAATTCAAGGTGGAGAATTGTTAAGTTGAATTAATTTTCTTTGTGATATGTTGAAGCTATCTTTGTAAAATATGGGCTAAGGAAAAATGGGTCGAGTATTATTCTTTTGCATGGATTTTAGGGTTAGGGTTGGTCTACTTGACTAGAGATCTTGTAAAACCTATAAATAGGTGATTTGTGCAAATATATGTAACCTAGAAGGTGTATGTGCCATCTTTCAATAGTAACATAGAATTGCCCGCTCTCTACCTATGGATATAGAATGATTTGATCGAACCACGTAAATTTTGTGTTTTTGTGTGCGATTGTTTCTCTTCTTGATTTTTGCATATTCTATTCACCTTGGCTGACATACTTCATCCATTATTCTGCCAAATTTTTCTCTGGCTAACATGACATGCTAACTCTTTATATACATTGAAAACCAAAATGAACATGTTGGTTTAGGCCACCCAATCTTAATTGGACGTATGTTTTTGTTTTTCAAAATCTGAAACTCTATTCCTTTTTTTTTTACGATAGAAAAAGGAGTCGAAGGCGACCAGTAGTAGCATACCCCTGCTGGGCGTTACCATGCAGGCATTACCTCCCCGTTACGGAATGTTCCAGAGTCATAGCTACACTGGCAGTGAACTTGGATCCGTGCACTAGTGTGGTCACTGTAGCACCTCATTAAGACAAGTTTCAGGAGAATCACTTGCTCTAATGCGCGACATGGGTCCTTGGCAGCTAGAGCTACCTGGTTTAACGTTGCTCCTACTCAAACCCGCGTCGTGCGAATAAGGGTCAAGTTCCCCTTCTGCCAGGCTACCCTTACGAGATGAACTCTATTCCTTTTGTATCTTTCAATCCCTCTCATTTAATCATTTTCGAGATACAACAAAAAATGGGGCTACCAATTACTTAATATTGGACAACAAAGTAATTTCTGACACTGTTTTGAGTGAATGGAAGTGGGGACCAATTTAACTTTTGTTTTAAAATTGAGTTTTTATTTAAAATTGAGTCTAACTCTATTTCAAAATTATTTTGTGGAGAAGAATTACTATTAGTTTACAAATTGCACATGACAACTACTTGTTCAATGTGAAATTTTTGACAATGACGTACTCTCCTCTACTCAGAGCAAGACTATACATCTGATAATAAATGGGACAAAAGACAATTTATAAGATCAAATGCCGACTTAAACCAATAAGTCAAAATAAAATCTAATACTATCTTAAATTCATCTTAAACCAATGAGTCAAAATAAGATCTAATACTATTTTAAAATTGAATTTAACTGAATTGCCACCTGTTTATAAATTACTCTAAACAACAACACTTGTTTAATGTGGGATTCTTTGACATCTTAGTTATCATTCAAAAGACAATTTTATCTTTATAGGCCACCTTACCTTAATCTAATGATGCTAGTGTTGTGCTTACAACCTGTAAGTGGAATTTTTTTTGTGAAGGATATCTATATACATCACATTAGAGGGTGGGTCATCCTATAGAATTAGATCAACAGCTCCCATCATTGGAGCATTGGGCCAATATTTATACACCATCTTTGAGGACAAAAAATTGCATGATCAATGAGGAAATGGAAACTTGAAAGGGGCCAAGAATTTGTACACTATATACTCAAACAAGCAAAGCCAAACTCAAACCCATGAAAATCATTGGAGGTGTTTGATGAAAAAATATTGATTTGAAGCCAGCTCTCATTTTTGAATTGGTTTAATATGTACTAGAATCTTCAAAATATACAGTGAAAAACTACTCATTATAATGTGGTTTAATTTTGTTGCTGGAGTTAAATTTATTTGGGTTGATAACAATCACTCAAGGTCACCAAACTTTCAGACTCGGTATACAAAAATTATTAAATTGGTTTTTTTAAAGTAAATTACTCAACTAAAATAAATTATGCCTTCAAATAATAACTACAGTCCGTGCCAAATGTCTGACCAACAGACCATATCAGGTCCACGTACATGTGGTAGTTTGCCCATGTCACTTCTCTTTATTTTTTTTCATTTATTTTTTACCTTTTATAAATTCTCCATAAACAAAATTAAAAGCAAAAAGCCATCCCATTGCCTCCTTTGCCGCCATCTCCACCGCTGCACCACTCTTTTTTTGTCTTCCCATCTCTCTCTCAACATTACTCACAAAATGCCATCCAACAAATTCAACAGTAAAAGCAACAAATTCAACAAAATTTTAAATAGTAAAAGCAACAAATTCAACGACAAAAGCACATTTAATTGAACTTTCAATAGTAAATTAAAAGAAACAAATTCAAAAGCATAGTGAATTGAACTATTCAACAGTAATTCAACAAATTGAACTTCTCGTCTCTCTCTCACTAGCGACGGTGGTGGATGAGTCAAAATGGAAGAGGAGAAAAGAGAGAAGGCGACGGCTGCGCTAGGGTTTCCCTTTTTTCGAAACAAAACCCACCATCTTATCTTTCCTTTTTTTTAAAAGAGAACAAAACCCATTATCCTATAATTTGTCATCATCATCATCTCGTTAGGGTTTAAAGCCAGGACCGAAACCTCCTCGACACTACAGTGACTAAAGAGAGCATATCTGGTGGGGATGAGAGAGGAAGACAAAGGAGTGACTAGAGAGGGGCATAAAATGCAGTGAATAGGGTCGATAGAGAAAGAGTCGAGAGAGCATATGAGAGAGTTGATCGACAGAGAGAGAGAGAGAGAGAGTTGAGAGAGCAGTTTAGAGAGTTGCTAGAAAGAGGCAAAGAATTTTGTTGATTGAGTAGAAAAGCTGGCATCCTTTGATTCGGAGCTTCGGCGGAGTCGAATCTGGGTAAAGACAAGCTGAGTGAGGTAGGTGGATCCGTTGTGGAAGAAGACACGTTCATGGTGGTGTAGAGGTTTTTATTTATGAAGAATTTATGAATGGTAGAAAAGAAATGAAAAACAAAATGAAGCGGAGTGACTGTTAGCCGGACATTCTATTGAGTAGCTGTCTGAAGAAAAAAAAAATCACTTTAATGATTTTGTGAATCGAGTTAAAAAATTAAGTGATCATGAATATTACCAACTCAACTATTCATAATAATACTTCTCTCTTTATCTCTTAGAGCAAGTGTTTGGTGGGCCGGATTAAGTCATCCTCCCAAATTTGAGTCCATTTGTGTCAATTGAGTAGAAACTAAGGTGGGGCTAACTCATGAGTTATTTTTAATTATTTTTTAGATACTATAAATATAATAACTTCATAATTATAACAATCAATAATGTTATACATCTCATATAATATTATCATCAATTTTTCTACATTCTCAAATCTTTATTTTTTGGTATTTTATGTGCTGATATGCACATGTTATTTATATTTAACTACTATAAATCTATATTTAAAAGAAAAAGTTGATCAAACTTCAAAAAATGAAAAAGGCTTAATATATAGAAACTAGGGGTGAACAAAAAATCAGTTGACCTGAAAATATTGACTGAACCGACTCAATTTGAACGAAAGCAAAATTGAAAGAAAATAGATGCATGTAGATATAGAGTTTTGAAAACCGAAAGGTTCGATTCGATCGCGTTTTTAACCATTCAAAAATCGAATCAAACCGAATATTTTTTTGATATTTATGTTTATTTTGGACTGTAGATGTTAAGTTAAAATTTGATTTAACTTTAGATATTTTATTTTGATTTATTTAAAAAATAATTTTTCATAATAAATCTTGTGTGGGATAAAATTCAATATTTTGAAATCAAGGAATGTTATTTTTTCATTTATAAATCCAGGTTTTATTTATGTTTCAAACCGACCGAACCAAATCGAACTAAAAGCCAACCGAACCGATCAGTTAATTGAAAATAATGGTTCAACTTTAAATGACTAGATAGGAAAACTGAACCATTCGGTTTAGTTGACGGTTTAATTACAAAACCCCGTGTGCACCCCTAATAGAAACCCCTCAACTTGTTTTGATTTTCTTTGTTGTCCTTTCAATTTTGTGGGGTATTTAAATACCACCTCAACTTGCAAAAATGTAATTTTTAGGACTCAATTACTGATGGCCGGAGAATATTACATTTATTGTCCACTCTCAATCCAAATCAGTGTGATAGAGCTATTATGTCCTAAAAAATTACATTTTTTACAAGTTAAAGGGGTATTTAAATATCTTGCAAAATTGAGGGGGCAATAAGGAAAATTAAATCAAGTTCAGGGGATTCCTATGTATTAAGCCAATGTAAAAATGAAAAATAGATAGATAGAAGAAAATAAAAGCACTGATAAAAAAAGAAGAAGAAAAAAGCCTTTATACCATTTAAGGCAGCACTGAAATTTCATTTAAAATTTAGAACTTCATATCATTTAGGGCAACACAGAAATTTCAGGGTAAATTTGGAAGTAAATTTGAAATTAGTTGAAGTTAGTTATCTCATTACCCTTTCACTATGATTTAGGTGAAACTTGGTCCATTATTGTTTGCTTTTTTTTTTTCAAAAAACAAATTGTCCAAGAGATTTGAACTAATTGTTGCTTTGCTTTATAATATAAAGAAAAGGCAATTTTTTCCTTTTAATGTGGAAAAAAATGAGAAATAAAATAATTATCTCAAATCTTTACAAAACTCACCAATAGATTTTTCATTTAAAGATAGCATGTGGTGAATTGCCTGAAATTCATCTCTTGATTGGCTTGAACTTTTTAGAGGTACTGTTGTTGCCTTGAACAATAATGAAGTCAAAAAATCTTCAAAGTCGGAATTTGTGTCCTCTCCTGAAGATGATAACTTCTATTTATAGGTGTCATGAGATGGTCAGTTATTATCTCAGGGCGATATTTTCACTTGTTTTTGAGTTTGAAAGAGATAATTCCCCCCTGATTTTCTCCTTGATTTTGTACCATTTGAATCGGTCATTGTTGAACGTGTTCTTTCTTCATAATGTAGGAATTCTTGAAGATGGATATGCTGAATTTTGGCTTTCCGTCGCATTAGGTCTTGTGGGTCTTGTTGGGCTGTATGACATTGACCAATGCCACATCAATGGCTCCTTACTTCTATCTTTGGGTTTCTCAAAGGTAAGAGTAATTCTTTGGTAACAAATAAATTGGAAAATTTTATGAGCTTTTGAAATTGTCGGATTGTTGTACCAGTAAGGACTTTTATGAGTAGTTTTTGCGTCGCTAGAGGCCTTTCTCCAAGTTTTCTAAATTTGAGTGACTTAGGGCATAATTTTGCAATTAGAGTCCTAGTTGAACTGCAACATTTTTCTTCCAAATCTGCAGCGTTGCCGCCACTCTATTTCCTGGGTTATGCCTTTTTTTTCCCTTCCTAATTGACAACGTTGTTATTTTGGTGTGTCACTGGTAACTGTAATTTTATCTATTCAAATGCTCGATATGAATTCTTAGTGTCTATGATCAACTTATTGAATTAAACTAAAAAATACCTTAACCAGACATTCATTATTATTGATTTTCTCATATTTCCCTTACTGCATTGTCATTGATTTTCAAACTGCAACCTTTAATTTTGTTCCTTTGCATTCTTGGCTTTACTTATAATTTCTACAACTTTAAACAACTCTTAATCGATTTCTATGGATCAACCATGTTCACTGCTTTACTCAAATATCTTTTTGAACATGTTTTTATATTTGATTGTTTGATAACCCATCACTAGGAGATCGTGAATTTGATTCTTAGCAGAAGCAAATAAAATATCTTATCAAAAAAATAAACAGTAAATAATTTTTTTTTGGAACGGTGGCGGTAATAAAAGATTAACGTCTAGAAAGAACGAAGAAATTATTATTTCTCTTTGACAAAAGAGAGGCAAGTTGAGCTTTTCTGATTCATTATTTAATTACCAACAATGTATTTGGTCATAAACCAAATTACAATAGCCAAATATGAACTATACAAAGAAAGGCCAAATATGATGACCGAACCTTAGTGGGTTTACTATGTGATTTTGAATTCTGATGATGGCTCTTTTTGTGATGTTTGCTATTATAAACTTATAATTCATTTACAAAATCTACAACTTATCCTCCATTCTCATCAGTTTTAAATTAAGCCCTAGTGCCCTACCGTAATCAATGCCTCCTTCAATACTTTCTCCATGACTGTGACTCATGAACACGCTTCCCTTGCAGCCATATAGATTGGTTCACCAGCTTCCAGAATTGCTGGTAGCTATTGATCATTTGTATATATTTACATACTTCATTGACAAACAGTAAGGATTTTTGGCAGTCACAAAAAGTACTTCTGCAGTACTTTCGTGATCGTTCTATGTGGGGCGGTAATTTTTTTAATTACGTTGATTCAGTAGTTAGTATGTTTTTTGTGAGCGGACTAAGTTTGACCAAATATAAGAATTCAAATATCAAAAGTCATTTATTTTAACTGTTATGTTCTAATCGACATGTAATTTATAACAAAAATATCACAAAGTTCACTAGTACAACCATCCATAAATCTGCTCTTCATTACAATGTTGTCGATAATCATGTTTTTTAGGGGTTAGGTTTCGAATTGATTACATGCAGTAAACATGGTCAAAAAGATGAACAAAACCAGTCTACTAATTAGAGTTTGACTGATTAGTTTGCTGATTGCATTAACAAATCAGTAGCATTATTGAGTGTCATTTACTTTATAATTATAAACATTTTCTTGCTATGATCTTCTCTAGATTGGCCCTGGCTTACAATGAAGACATTATTATTGATAACTGCATAGCTACTAAATTATTTATGTGTTGGGTCCATCAATCATGATGGTTAAGTTGTATAAGATTACTTTTTATAATGTGGAATTTATGAGTGTGATCGTTTACTTAAGTTTGGTTGTTTAGTTTAAATGAAGTATGTGGTGATTTAGAATTTTCACTTTCTTCATGTTACACATATTCCTATTGTTTTTAGAGAAAAATCATAAGCTTATAATTACTCACTACAACAAAAAGTTTCTAGTAGACAACCGTTGATTTAACTAAATAACTTATTAATGAATAATAAAAAATATATATACATCGTTTTCTCCCATTGTCTTAGGTTGATATTTTATTCTAATTGATTTATCTTCAGCATTAAAATGTTGTTCATTTCATTTTTGGTGAAATTTAATGAGAGAAAAGAAAAACATGGTTTCATTTGAAACCGATAGCAATTTATGAAGCAAAAGAGAAACTATTTTCTTACTACGCATGCTAGACGGAAAAAATAGTATTCAATAAATTATTCGTCAACTATTTTTTTATTCTTTTATTCGTCAAATATTTCTGCTTCAATTTATTTAATTTGTGTTGATAATGCAACAATGTTTTTTTACACAAATTAAGAAAAATTAGTTAAACTAATTAAAAGTATTAACTTAAAAAAATCCTAATATATCCTTCACATTATCTCATCAATTTATAACTTTTATATAATGTATACTTAAATAAGGGTAATTTAGTCTAATCTCTTATAACCATTAATCTAAAAATAGAAATAAATCTATATATTAGGACGAATAAAAAAATTAATTTATTTTTATGAGAGAGAAAGAGTACTAATTATTAATGATTAATAGACGGTCTAGAGAAAAAAGATAAAACAATAAACAGTAGTGTAGTAGAACAAATAAAGCGATACAAATAATCTTCAAAATAATTTTTTTTCCAACAATGAAGGGACACTAATTTTGACAAGAGGCATAACAGTGAAAAATTTTAATTAGTGGTGCCAATGTGAAACACACAACCGCAACTGTATACCGAGCAAAAAGCTTCTAGTTTCATTAAAAACAGAAGAGAAACTGCAGCAATAAGTGTCAAGAACCGAACACGTAAATCTTCAAGATTTTCCCAGTTTTTACTTTCCATCGACCGTTGTAGTATTTGTTCACACCTTCTATAACCTTGTCTAAGAAAGGCACTTTTGTGAGTCTTATAGACTTGCTCATTCCATTCCATAGATTAGCAACCTCTTGATCACTCTTCAAACGGTTCACAACAGTGCCGTTTTGTCTTAGCAATTTCACATCTTCTGTATCAATAATTCCATTCATGAGTTCAGTGTAACGCGTAAAAATCGACGGCCCTGATGCGCTTGATGCTTCGTATGCGACTAAGTTTCTCAAAACAACTTCTGAATTAACATCTAAACTACATCAAAACTAACGGTTGAGATGTTACCATTGGTGGGTATGAAACGGACGCCGGATTTCTCCAGTTCTGCCACGGAAGGAATTGTTATTTCTTCCACTAATGGTGGCTTGTTTGTCGCGTTTTCTGCATCCTTGCTCTCTGTTTTCGCATCCTTCTCCTCCTCATAAGTTTAGAAGAGAATAAGTACTCAACAAGTTGTTTCAGGATCGAAAACCCGGGAACGTTTGATAGGATTTTGCATGGCAGCTTAAGTAAGAGTTTAATAAGTTTAGAAGAAATCAATCTTTTCAAAAGACGTACTGGACACTTGTTGAGTTTCGAGATTAATTTCCAAATCTCACTGAAGAGATCTTTAATGTGGCTTGAATTACTGAATGAGTATTCTTGATTTCGCATTGCCTCATTTGGATCGTCAGCCTCAGTTATCTCTGATGCTACTGCTTCCATTTTCGGCAACATCATTTCGTATAAATATTGTAACAAATGGGACATTTGCAAAATTTGGATCGTAAGCATAGTTTTGAACGGAGAGATCTCCGCACAAAATCCGGCTAACATAGAGCAAAGAATGTCATCAGCCAAATATATTGATGACAATTGAACTACCAATATATTTCTCAACACGAGCAGCGGAATTTGATTCTCGAGCATCACTATGCCTGAATCATGTTATGTGCCGATTTTCTCCCTGCATAATCCACCAAATGTGACATTGCTGACGAAATTCTCGTCATTTTGGAACCACATTCTTTAGTGGCATAGACTTGCAAGAACTCCAGCAAGAATGAAGCATCGATAGCCATCATCCATCCAAAAGTCTCTTGGCTTAAGTCCAAGAACTTATGGCAGGAAGGTAAAATTTTCAGCTCGATTTTGGTCAAGTGATCAACAATATCTTGGAATTTGAGGCCTGGAATTTGCTTCTGAGTTCTTTTGGCAGCAGCAAGCTTGTACCTCTCCATCTCATAAAGCTCTGGTCGCCAATTGCAACAGGTTGTGGAGTGTAGCAATCAGGATTGCCAGCCATTAGGCTTTTGGGGACATCGAAAATGCTGACAAGAATTTCACAATCATTTTCAAGTTCTTCGTCGAGAGTGCGACGGATTTGGATTATCCATCGATGTTCATCAAAGTTAGGATTGTTGTATGACATGGTGAACTTCAGAGAAGACATAATGTGTTAATTGCGAATTCAGTGTGGAGGGAGTTATTGAAGATTGGTTTTTATAAGAAGAGTAATGCTAAATGGCTCAATTAGATATGGATCAAGGGAACTATTGTAAGTTAAAAAGTCTGTAATAACCTTTACATGAATGGAGGGAAATTTAGGTAAAAAATTAGTATATGAACTCGTTAAATGTGTTCTTACAATTCCAAAGTTATCATAAATCTATTGATGTCGTTAAAATATGAATGAATGTAGTCATTTTTTTATTGATAATACCTAATACTTGAGCATCATTTAAAAAAAACATAGATAAAAATAGTTAATTAACTCGAAAACAAATTTATAGAAAATCTATTAGATAATGTTAATGAGTTATCACATTCAAAACAAACACTAATTCCACTTTAAAAAACAGCAAACGGATAAAAATCTCCAACAGCTCTCATTTAGTGGGAAATCCAATCAATTCAACGGCTAATCACCGCACAAGGATCCACGTGTCAAACTCCTATAGCACATTTCCGTTGATTCTACTCACACCATACTCAAAACACACGCAACAAAAACCTCTTGTAGTTTCAAATGCGCGACCAAGTCCGACTCTTTAAAAAAAGAGGAAACAAATTTATGAGTCTTAAACGTATATCCTAATTAATAGCTTGATTTTTGTATTTTTATGATATTGTATACATATTTTTGAGTTAAAAAATTGGGTTAAACTTAATTTATTTTATTAGTGGTATGATAATATTTTGGTAGTAAGCTGTTGACGTATTTTATGGTCTAAGTTTAAATGAAATTTTAAAGATAAAAATGCTCCTAATCTTTTTTTTTAGAGTATGAAGAACTCTAATTTTCTTTTCTTCTACTTTCTTCTTCTTCTTGGAATTTTAAAAACCCAATTCACTTATCCAAATCCAATGAATTAACAATCTTTTCGGAACAACCCATATCCAAAACTGACCCAGCCACTACTATCTCACTTGTCTTCATCCCCAAATTCAAAACACATAAGATGAGAGAACCAAATCCTTCTCCTTGAATGCACAAATTGAGCCTCTCAAACTCATTAGGGTCTTTCAAAAAACAATTGAAAACAAAAGGAAAATGAAATCCACCAAAGAAACAACAAAACTGAAATCAATTAACACTCAATTTGAAGTTACAGCGTGTAATCCACAGCCAAAAATGTCACCACCGCTGCGATTTCAAGAAGCAAAAGCACGTGTATATCTGTGTTTTGTCATTAAAATCATGCACATAAAAAATCATACAAAATCAAAAAATCATAAAAAATTAAAAAAAAAATCCCTTATATAGTCAACGAAGACTGAGGAATCGAGATCTGGGTTGAAAATGAGACAATATGGTTATTTTGTGTTGTTTGAGTATTCAAACCTCAATGCTTTCATCGCAATCATGAACCTTTATCACCTTCAAATCATAGGCGTTGTCGTTGTTCGTCTCACCCTCAAATCGATCTGTAGAACCTAGAACCAAATCTGCCTCATTCTTCACCTGCCCAAAACACAGAACCAAACACATACCCTTGTTCTTCTTTGTCGGTGCCAGATCTGTCTCGTTCTTCACATGCTCAGATCGCTGCTGTCTCCACCTCCCTCTCAATCTTCGTTCATCTAACCTTCAACCGTCATCATTCGATTGTCGCTTTCTCCTCCAAATGTCACTGTTGGTTTCACATCCCCGCATCACCGTCTTCTTCTCCAATCAATCGGTTTGATGGATCGATTGATCTCAAACTTCAAGATTCGAGTTCTATATAGTTTTCATCGACATGGAGGAGAATCAACTGTAGCAGACGAGATAGCGATAGACGAGAAAGAGAAGAGGAGATAAAAGACAAGAGAACGAGAAACGATTAGGGTTTGTTGTCGATCGAGAGAGAGAGCAAATGAGAGAGAAAGGGGGGATAGAGAGAAGAGGGAGAAATCTGATTGGAAAAGGGTGTGGTTTTTGATTTCAGGGAGGTTAGTTTCGTAAAGTTCTGTTTCTATTAATTCCGCCAGTTAAAAATAATTTTGAATGACTAACGTGCTCAGTCCAAAAAAATAAAAGGACTGACCTACTAATTAGGATATACCTTATAACTATAAATTATTTTCCTTAAATTATTTTCCTTAAAAAACAAATAAAACCAGAAAAAACAGAGAAAACATTTAATGTATTTTTATTTCTCTTATGAAGAAGAAACAATAGAGAGGAGTGGTAGTACACAGAAGAAGAAGAAGAAGACGAAGAAGAAGAAGAAGAAGAAGAAGCAGCCGAAGAAGAAGAGATATTTTTATTATTATAGTAACATCAATAACGGTGGTTACGGCTACGGTAACGCTGATGGTAGCATCGCCGTCGGAATTTTACATCAGATTCTACTAATGCGACGCCATCACAACTTGTTCCCTCTCCTCTCCGCCTTCTCCGGTTGTCTCTTCCTCGTCTTTGTTGCCTTCTCTCTTCTTTCCTCTCCTCCTCCTATCGTCCACCACCACCTCCAACACCGCTCCTCTTCGGTAATGATCATTACATTCAATAGTCAATGACACCACCACCACCGCCACCTCCAACACCTTGTAACAGTTACGTTGCTTTTTCATTTTTCCTGTTAGTATGAAGATGAAGTTCCGACGGAGTCAACTTTTAGTATTTCGGTATGGTTGTTATTTTGGAGTAAGTGCATGATGTTGATGGGTACGGTGAAGATTGAGTGTTGTGTTTGTTTGATGTAGGAAAGTGGAGGGACTCCGGGGCGTCATTTATGGGGGACGAGCTTATCCAAGTCGTATTATGGTTGTAGTAATGCCAACTCTACTTTCTGATGTAAGAAACTAAATCCAACCCTGATATTTTTTTTATTGTTAAAATCAATTAGTTCTTTTTATTTTCTGGATTATTCGGTCGATCACAATCTCAATCGCAATCTTTGATTACTTAATTTTTTGCAACGAATGTCTTTGTTAAGAATGTATTAATTCGTTGAGTTTTTTCGTTTATGGGGTGTTTATGGGGTTTAATGTTGGGATAAAGGGGTTTTAGCTTTGTTTAGGATTACTCTGTTGATGATTTCAAAAAAAAAAAGAATTACTCTGTTGATCTGTGAATAGTAATTTTTCATATCAATTCAGAGCATAAAGAGGTGGGATCGGTCAGGGTCAGTTGAACAGGTCTTTAGATGATATAAGTAGTAGCCACAATTGTCATTGCATGATGTTATAAATCCAACAAATCCTTCAAAATAGTTTAACTAAATCATTGTGGTGGTTCTACTTCTTCTGCATTGTTCACCTGTAATGGAGATGTACAATTAACATAATTGAATTTACTTTTAGGACCTTGTTCATTGAATTGTACAAGCAAATAAATTGATGTGTCTTCGATAAATGTTGTTTGTGCGGTTATTACTACAATGACACATAAGATGTTGTCCTCATTGACGACATTTCATTGTGGCCATCAGATGGAGAGCAAATAATTTCAGCCATTGAATATTTTAATATTTGGAACAAAAGGTTGGAGCACACAATAATTTTCAAATAACAAATTAATTAATTGCGTCCAAAATTAATTGATTGTTTCACAAATTAAGTAAATTTGTCAACTAAAAAATAGTTTTTAATAATTTTTGTAATTAAAAAAAATGAAAATTTATGCTCATTTTTTCCATGTTACTTAATGTGGCCATGTATTACTTAATTATGTGTCCCGTTACTTTTTTTTTCCATGACTTAATATCAACCATTGTTATTTAATTTTACGTTCGGTTACTTAATTTCAACGTGGGCTCGGTTACTTAATTAATAAAACCTTGTTACTTATATTTGGGGTAGGTTACTCAATTTTGACGAGCAAATACTTAATTTTGGGCCCAAATACTTAATTTTGGGGCCTGTTACTTAATGCTTTTTTTTTGTTACTTAATATCATTCGTCGTTACTTACTTTTAACAAGGATTACTTAATTTCTACTTGGGCGTGGTTACTTAATTGTTGAAGCCTTGTTACTTAATTTTATGAACGATTACTTAATTTTGATGTTCCTTACCTTAATTTTAGGGCCGCTTACTTAATTTAGAGGCCCATTACTTAATTTTTTTTATTACTTAATACCAGTCATCGTTACTGTTAGTTTTGTACCCTAGTCCAATCATTGATACACATTGTCATTACATTTATTATTTAATAAAGAGACATTTTATTTCATATCTATGAAATATTATATTGTTTATGATAATAAATCATCCATGAATAGTTATTCTTCTTTATGTCATCAAGTGTGTGACTTGATAGTAAAATCATAAGATAAAAAGGATAATATTCTAAACGTCTCTAATCGATTGTTATCATAGGAATGATGACAATCCAATGTTAGTATG
>CAODLS011262749.1:0-37296 GCA_948243855.1 Flueggea neowawraea
TATTTGAAGAATGAACACATCTGTGGAAGGCCTTTGGGGCTCCGCTTTGATAAGAAAACTGGCGACTTATACATTGCAGATGCATATTTAGGACTGATGAAGGTGGGTTGGCTAAATCGCTCACAACTGAGGCAGAAGGGACCCTGCTACGGTTTACCAATGATCTAGACATTGATGATGAAGGGAATGTTTACTTCACAGATAGCAGTACCAAATACCAGAGGAGGTAGTTTTCTCAATCTCTCTTTTTTATTTTTCAACAATTTATTGTAAATTCTTAGTACTTTGCTTCTTCTTAGATAGCTCATCTAAAAGGATGCTGAGGGCCTTTATAAATAAAACAAGCCATCTATTAGTCTCTAATCTTCATCACTTGTGTGATAATACAAAGAATAGCATGCAGTTAGGACAGATCATAGACTCTCCAAAAGTAGAAATATCCCATTTATTTAATCTATGATGTGTGAGTCCTTGAACTGTATGCCTATAGGCGTAACAATATTGAAGTGCAGAACTGATTGATTCACTGATCAGTTTTTCAGCAACTGTTTGTCATTCTTTTATCATTATCTGTTGGAACGAGTCATGCTTGTTCTTGATGGCGCTACTGTTAAGTAGTGTCATGTCTGACAATCAAAATGAACAACATATGTTTTGTCGTGTTTTTGATTGAGCTTGCCACAATATTTTAATTGTTTTTGAGATTTCAACTTGGAGCTAAGCCTGTAATATTTGTTGTGGGCTTGTGAAAAGATTTCAAAGCCAAATTGTCCAGCGGTACCTACTCTCTGAATTGTGTAAGATTCTCATGGTTCCTTTGGATTCATTTTTCATTAATCTCATTAGATTTGAGCAGAGTAACTTTCACTACCCTTAAGCATCCTCCAATGACTTGAGAGAAAGATCATATGTTTGCGTTGTTTCACTTTTCTTACGAGTATGTGGTCAATTTTGCATCATTTTTTGACACTTTAATGTCTTTCTTAAAGAGAATTTCCATGGTTTTATGCTTCATTTCTATTTGTCAACATCTTTTAGGAACTTCATGCAATTGGTTTTCTCTGGGGAGGATAGTGGAAGGGTTCTAAAATACAATCCAACTACAAAAGAAACAACTGTCCTCTTAAGGAATCTGCAGTTTCCAAATGGTGTGTCCATGAGCAAGGATGGTTCATTTTTTGTCGTCTGTGAAGGAGCTATCGGCAGGTGATGCTCTTATTCATTGTATTTAGGCTGTTATCCTAGCCAAAATCTTTATTTGGTCCCATTTCTAAAGTGTTACAACTACCTTTAGAATGTTTTGTGAGCCCTTAGTCCTAGCAAAACTGGTTATTTGCAAAGACCAAAACAGTAAAAAAAATTCTCACTTAAAACACTACCTTAATCAACAAACTTACATTTGTATAATTAGGTTCACAATGCTATGTTTGTCAGATTTCTAGCTCGAATTTATCTTGGAATGATTCTTGTGGATGGTTCATTTTACGGTATGGAGGACATATGTATGGTTGTCATCATAACTAGGGTCCTTGTATTTTTCCTTTGATGTGTACTTGTCGGTATGTATATGCTGCAATTCTTATTGTTTTTGGTTGAGATAAGCTTGTATGCACTGAAAACATCATTGAACAGCTACTGTAGTCCAAAAATGTGGTCAATGTCAGTATTGAATCCTAGAAGAAGAGGCTTCCTTTCTCTTTTTTTTTTTTTTGATGGGGAAATGAAAATTCAACTTGAGATCTACTTGACGATTTTATGAAGAAATTACATCTGAAGTCTAGTGGGTTATAAAAAAAAACTTTTGAACTAAAACTTTTTAGTCTTTTCCCAGATTGTGCTCATAATTAGTATTGTACCATACTCCTGCAGAAGAAATAGTGCTTGACGCTTGAAATTTTGGTGTCATTCTTAGTTGATAGGTCAATGTGATAGATATTCACATCCTCTATACCATGTCAGGATGATTTTTCTTTTGTAGATGCCTACCTTTATAATTTCTAACGTAACTTAAGAATTCTATGGATGTAGGCTGCGCAAGTACTGGCTAAAAGGTGAGAAAGCAGGGACTTCAGAAGTATTAGCCATCTTACCCGGATTTCCTGACAATGTCAGAACAAATGAAGAGGGTAACTTTTGGGTGGCAGTTCATTGTCGTCGGACCTTTTACACTTACATTTGTGCAGCGTACCCGACATTAAGAATGTTCTTACTTAAGCTCCCAATTTCAGCCAAGCTTCAGTATCTATTTCACATTGGTGGCCGGCTACATGCTGTGGCTGTCAAATACAGCCCTGAGGGAAAGCTTCTGCAGATATTGGAGGACAGTGAAGGAAAGGTTATGAAAGCAATCAGCGAGGTGGAAGAGAGGGACGGGAAGCTGTGGATGGGGAGTGTTCTAATGCCTTTTGTTGGAGTTTACAACCTATCTTAGTTAGCACACTTACTCGAGTGAATGAACTAAATAGCTGTTCTTCATTTTACAAGTAGCTAGCTAGAAAAAAATGTGATCTTTTAGCCCGTTAGTTAGCATAGTTGAAAAGAGAAAAAATGCGGAGAACCTGAGAACAGAATCTGTTTAACATTTGTTCAGTTCCGTTCCGTTCCATGATACCATGAGCATGATTATTTGCAGAATTTTAGCTGTGGTTCAAAGCTACAAGTTGATAGTAGGGCTGGGCATCTAACGGTCGGCTTGAGTTTGGCCCTTAAATATTGGGGTTTGAGTTCAACATGTTTGGTGATTTTTACACATAAGTAACAATACTTTACAATATTTATTTATAGTATTCATTTTTGTATCTTACATATTCATTTTTAGGTATTTTCAAATTCACAAATACATATTTTCAAATTTACTAATTTTTATTTATATGATGTTGAAATATTGTTTGATATTTTGTTAGTATTGTTCTGTTTTTTAAAAATTAAGGTGTTTATGATTTGTTTATACTATATTTATAACTTGTATATTTTTTATAGAGATATAGAACATACAAATATTAGTTTTATAATTTGTTTATGATATGTTTGTAATTTGTATATGCTACATTTATGCTATGTTTATGATTTCTTTATGCGATATTTGTAATTTGTATATTTTTTGCAGAGATACAGAACATACAAATATTTGTTTTACAATTTATTTATACTATGTTTGTAATTTGTACATACTACATTTATAACTTATTTATATTATTTTTATAATTTATATATTTCTTACAAAATTTTATAATTTATTTATGCCGTATTTATAATTTTTATATATAATATATATACAACATACAAATATATATATATTACATATAAATAATATATATACAAATACATGAAAATATAATTTAGGAATTCTGCCGACATCGAAAATTGTCGTATTAAATCTTTTTGACTATCGTCTTTGTGTAAAAGCCCCAAATTTTTTACCCAAGGCCTACCCTGATACAATAGGGGGGTGTAGCCGCCGAGTCTGTAAAAATTGAAATCACTCCACAGAGAGAGAAAATAGAGTAATTATAGTCTTAAGAAAATGAAAATCTTGAAAAAACTAAAAGATAACTTGAAGTGCTCGTCAGTGAAAGTGTTCAACTAGAGAATAAAAAAATGGTTGAGGGAGAAGAATGCAAACTACAAATTTATAGAGTTCGATCTTTCTTCTAAAGCATCTGTGTCCACTCTTCAAGAACAATGGTTTTGAGCTTTCATCGTAGCGTCTTTCAAGTGCTTTTCTTGTAATGTACACATTTTAAGTGGGAACCAAATTTAAACTTCGATTATTGGCATTTTTCCATCGATTTTAATTCCTATAGAATCAAATTTAAAACCCAAAAAATTTTACTAAGATGATGAGCACAAATGCAGAGAGCTTTTAGTAAGGAATTGACTCACAATTGAAGGCCTGAACAAACACATACAGAAAATTAATGAAATTAAATGAACTTGAAAGATTTGGTAGATGCCAAAATTGAATGTACAAAGAGTCTTCTTTCTAATGCTGTGGAGTCCCTTTATATGCATTGAAGTTGATTTGACTGAGATTTAGTCGACAGAGATGCATGTTGATCCCATGGAGTGAAAATCCCCTGCATTCATTGTTGTTGGTATTTACAGAGTCATGCTCTAAGAGATGGGCGTCGCTAGCCTCACAAGCTTGGTTCTTCAAAATTTTCTTCAGTTTCTAGATTAATTGTCATGCATTAGCATAATGAGGCAGTCTAATTTGTCGGTGTTTGTGGGTTAACATTTAATGTGCTTTATTGAATAATAGTAAATGTTCTTATATACGTGATAGTTGCAGCACTGACTCCATAACTAAAGAGAGAGACGTAATGACCACACTAACAACTAAACAAAACATAATGTTCATCAGCTGCGTAGGACAGCAACAAGAACTTCAATTGCAAGTAGGTCTCTAACATAATTAACAGTAATCAATCTTTCTTAATATAGAAAATTACGGACCTTCTTTCTACAGAGAGGGACAGTAAGAATTTGTTACAGAGGTCTGAAATCAAGTTCTTGAATCAAGTCCAAGGCCCTGAAAGCTTGGCATTTGACCCTCTTGGTCGTCGTGGGCCGTACACTGGTGTTGCTGACGGTAGACTTGTTTTCTGGGATGGTTCCAAGTGGAATGATTTTGCTTACACTTCTAGTAACAGGTCAGGCTTTTTCTGATTTTTTTTTTTAATTTTTGTATGATTGGTATGTTTTGAGTAATGGGTTTTACCTCTTTCATGGTATTGTGTGCTGTTCTGTGCAATTTTATGAGATTTCTACTTTCTTCAAGAGAATATTTTTGAGCACCAGTGACTTGAGTGATATGAAAAAGACAAAAACTTTTGATCCGAAAGGATCACAGGAAGAAGCTAGTTTGGTTGTTTCTTTTAATGACTTTTCGTCTAAGAAGGTTCTTCACATGAAAGAACAAGTCATTGCACTAATTGATGAGTGCTGTATTGTTGATCGAATTATATCCCAGAAGGATTAATTAGACATATTTGTTGAACCGATTTTGCATAAATTTATGCAAGTTGCTCTGTCCTCAACATACGGATTGGTAATTCGAGTCAGCAGATTGTTCAGATGAAGAACACTTTCTCTTTGTATTTTTTTAATCAGTCATCTTATTTGTTTTGAACTCTCTTGCTACCAATGAACTACAAGTCCATTGAATTTTCTTATATTTTGATCACTCTAACTAAAGTCGTTTCAGATGGGATAAATTATTGCCATTGTTTATGCATCGGAATCTGCTGACTGTTCTTTCTCTCATCCTCGATCTTTAACTTGGGATTCAGGTCAGAAATATGTGACCCTAAACCATCGCCTTTGAGTTATTGGAAGAACGAGCACATCTGCGGCCAGCCTCTGGGGCTCCGGTTTGATAAGAAAACCGGCAATTTATACATTGCGGATACATATTTTGGACTGATGAAGGTAGGGCCAGAAGGCGGGTTGGCAACATCACTCGCAACTGAGGCAGAAGGGATTCCGCTGCTGTTTACTAATGATCTAGACATTGATGATGAAGGAAATGTTCACTTCACAGATAGCAGTACCAAATACCAGAGGAGGTAGATTTTCCAATTTTTTTTTTGTTTTCCATCTTTTAACATTGTAATGTGTTTTTTTATTATTTTATTTGCTCTAATCAGAAATTGAACTCCCCAATCTCTTAGTGTTAAAATTGATCCTAATAGCAATGTGCTACAATGTTTTTATCTTTTAGTGCTGGAATTGATTCCAGGACCAATGAGCCACCAGGCATTGATATTGTAACGTATTTGTTAAATAACATTTACTTGGTTTTAATGCTTTCACTTCTACCTGTGAAAATCTTTCAAGAACTTCATGCAGTTGCGTTTCTCTGGGGAGAATAGTGGAAGGTCTAAAATATGATCCAACAACAAAAGAAACAACTGTGCTTCTAAGGAATCTGCAGTTTCCAAATGGTGTGTCCCTAAGCAAGGATGGTTCCTTTTTTGTCGTCTGTGAAGGATCTATTGGCAGTTAATGCTCTTATTTATTGTATCAATCTGCTATACTGGCCAAATTCTTTATTTGGTTTCCATTTCTTAAGTACTAAAGCTACCTTTCGAATGTTTTGTAAGCTGGTGATCCTCAAAAAAAATTGGTGATTTTTTGTTAGAAGACCTAAACAATTATAAAAATTAACGCCCAAATCACTTCCTTAACGAACAAACTCAACTTTTTTGATAAGTCATTTTATTTGCTCCCTCCGAGAATTTGAACTCATCACCTCTTAGTGCTGGAATTAACATACTCATGGCTGACATTACTTGCGAATTCTGTGGATGCAGGCTACGCAAGTGCTGGCTGAAAGGCGAGAAAGCAGGAACTTCAGAAGTATTAGCAATCTTACCAGGATTTCCTGACAACGTCGGAACGAACGAAGAGGGTAACTTTTGGGTGGCAATTCATTGTCGTCGGACCTTTTCCTCGTACACATTTGCAGTACACCCGAAACTAAGAAAATTCATACTTAGGCTCCCAATTTCAGCCAAGCTTCAGTACCTACTTGGCATTCGTTGCCGGCCGCAGGGCGTGGCTGTGAAATGCAGCCCCGAGGGAAAGCTTCTGCAGATATTGGAGGACAGTGAAGGAAAGGTTCTGAGAGCAATCAGTGAGGTAGAAGAGAGGGATGGGAAGCTATGGATGGGGAGTGTTCTAATGCCTTTTGTTGGAGTTTACAACTTATCTTACTTAGGATTGTATACCGAGTGAATGTACTAACGTGATGTTTCAGGTGGTTTGTTTGTCTAGTTAGAAAGAATATGCGGAGGAACTCAGAACAGAATCTATTTAATCAAGGTTTATTTACATCCATACCATATATATATTTTTGAGAAAAACGACCAACTCACGTGAATATTAACTCAATTAGACTGGCCTAACACTTATTAGTTGACGTTATTTCTACCCACTCAACTAGGTTGATTTTAAAAAAAAATGATGAAATTATTTGCAACAACTTAGCACACAAATATTTTCCTTTTTATTTGGAACATAAGTTATTCTTAATTTTTGTTTTTAACGATTTTCTAGTTTAGTGTACACATTGTAATAAAGAAACAATAAAAAATATATATGCTAGGAATCTCACTGAACTTTTAATCAATATCAATATATATATAATAATTAGGAAGTTTTTCCAAATTTGTAATAAGTGGTTCTTAATTGATTGACAAGTGACATTGTTATATTATTTTTTTAAAGAAAATTAATATATATATAATAGTTATGGAGCTTTTTCAAATTTGTGATAAGTGATTTCTTAATTGATTGATAAGTGGAATGACTACTTCAATGTCAATATATATATATATATATATATATATAATGTTTGAGAATTTTTTTCAAGGTTTCGACGAATGACGTTTTAACTGATTGATAAACGACGATTTTTTAAATATCTTCTTTCTTTTCCTTTTCTTAATATAATTATAAAAAAATTTCTAAAATCAATATTACATAACAAAAAAATAGTATACGTATCAATATATATAGTTAAATCAATATATATTATTCCACATATAAATATAGTTATATAAATTTAACACTATGATGGAAAATTTGGTTCGTAAATTTGATATATAAATTTGTAATTAGCAGGTGATTTAGAATGGACTAATGAAATGTCCACGTATTAAACTTTTTGAAAATAGAGAATCAGATATAAAAATTAATAATGATTTGATACTTTCGATCAAATTATGATAATATTAGTTATATTGGCTTAATTCAACACATGCATATGCATTCACTTGATTGATATTATAATATATAAATTAAAATCTTTTATGTTAACAAATCTATGTACTTAGACATGGCCATGATTCATAAATCGGCGGTTCAGGTTTAAAAACCATCTGAACCTGAACCAAATTGCCTAGGAAAGGTTTTGGGCGGTTCAGTTCCAATTCTGGTTTTGGTCTTGTTTTGGTTTGTAGTGGTTTGGTCGGTTTGGGCGATTCAGTAGGCGGTTTCGATTTTGGTTTGATCAGGTTCAAATCATTTTTGTTTAATTTTTTTAAAAAATAATGTTACAATTGCTGATTTTGGTTAAAACGTTGGTTTATAAGGGTTAAAATCGCTGGTTTTGGAAGGTTAAACCACTGGTTTTAATTAAACCCGCTGGTTTTAAAAGGTTAAACCATTGGTTTTGGAAGGTTAAACAACTGATTTTGGTTAAAATCGCTAGTTTATAAAGGTTGACTCGCCGGTTCAAACCGTAAGTTAACTGACGGTTCAACTGTTTTCACTACCCCTGAACCGGAACCAACCCGTGAACCATCGATTTTTACTGTGCAGTTCACGTTTTTGGTCCGATTAACGATTCTGGTTCACTTAGGCCATGTCTATATATACTTATTTAGAAAAAAAGAAATAATATATTTAATTCATGAAAGATAAAATTTCATAATAATTTTAAATATTTAATATTTACAATTTCTCCCGGTTTGTTATATTTTGATTTTTCTCATTGAAGT
The DNA here is from genome assembly GCA_948243855.1 of Flueggea neowawraea. NCBI lineage: Eukaryota > Viridiplantae > Streptophyta > Magnoliopsida > Malpighiales > Phyllanthaceae > Flueggea > Flueggea neowawraea. The sequence goes on from CAODLS011262749.1 coordinate 8,505, forward strand.
ATTAATTTTAAAAACATTTTTGAAACAAAAAATATTATTTATTAATTTAAATCAAAATATTATAATTTACCATGCGTAGCATGAGTATTGTGCTAGTATATAAAATAGCCAGAGAGTTTTCCTAAATTTGTGACAAGTGGCTTTTTAGTTATTTGACAAGTGACACAAGCCCCAAAATGTGTTACTTCTTAATATCTTTAAAGAAAATGGTTACATCAGTATCAATAAATATATTTAAAGTTTGAGAATTTTTCCAAGGTTTCGATGTATGACATTTTAACTAATTGACTTGTGATGACTTTTTCTAAATATTTTCTCTTTTTTATTTTTGTAATATAATATATAAAAATTCTAAAATCAATAATTACATAATAAAAATAAATTAGTATATGTATCAATGTACACATTTAATCAATATATATTATTTCACATATAAATATAGTTATATACATATAATGCTATGAGAAAATATTTGGTTTGAAGGTTTAATTTATAAATTCGTAGTTAGCATGTGATTTAAAATGGACTAGTAAAATGTCAATGTATTAGACTTTTTAAAAATAAAAAATTAGATATAAAAATTAATGGTGATTTGATATTTTCGATTAAATTATAATGATATTAGTTTTATTGGCTTAGTTCAATGCATGAATATGCATTTTCTTGATTAATATTATAATAGATGAATTAAAATCTTTTAGTTTAATGATATTTCTCTAGGAAGGAGAAATAATATATTTAATTTATAAAAGAATTATGAATAAAATTATAAAATTTCATAATTTAAATATTTAATAGTTATAATTTCTCTCTTGGTTTGCTAATAGTCTGATTTTTATCATAGAAGTATTAATTTTAAAAATATTTTTGATAAAAAAATATTTTTTATCAATTTAAATAAAAATATTATAATTTACTGTGCGTAGCATTAGTATTGCACTAGTTTTAGTAATTTATAAGGCAGTGTTTTAGCAATTGTGTATATTCTCTGAATTCCACTCATTGACATGAATATTAATTATTATTTAAATACATTAAAATAAATTCGTAAAATATCAGTTAGTACATTTGATAAAGAAAATAATTCCGACTACTAATTTCAGAAAAAAAAAAACAATTCCTACCACTAAAACAAAACAAATTTTCATATTTCCTTGTTGAAATGTGCTTTATTTGCTGCTGAAAATCACCATTAGAACAAGTCAAGATTTGATAAATCAAGTTGATCATATGCTAGAATAAGAATAGGAGATATGACTTTTAAATTTAAAACTTTGCTTCATGATTTTTAGGATTAAATTGTTACATTTTCTTCTATAAATAGTTGTATCAATGAATGAATAATATAGAACATTTTACATCATGTCTTGAACATACTTTCATGCTTACACTCTTCACTCCTCCTCCATAAAATTACTTACAGTGGTATCAGAGCAAATTTGATCTTAAGGGACCTAGAGCTTAAAGAACACAAGCTACGCCACATCAAGCATGAGGAGGAAGAAGAAGAAAAAGAGTGCCTTCTAGTGTTCTTCACGTATGAACACATACAAAAACACAACTCATACATACAACCCACAACTATAAAATAGAACCACAACCCACAAATACAAATGCAACTATAACCATAACCCATAACTACAAAGTCGACCACAACAAATGCCAATAATGTCAATGACAACAACAAACAAGCACAACAATATTGACGACAACAACAACAACAAATGTCAAAATCCATGAGAATAACTTCTCCAAGAAGACAAAAAGGATGTCATTCCGAGAAGCAAATAAAAGACAATGTTATAATCAAGGAGGGGCTTTTCGAGACATGAAAATCGCAGCAAAAAGGCAAGGAGTAGTGTTAAAATGTGCTTTATTTGCTGCTGAAAATCACCATTAGAACAAGTAAAGATTTGATAAATCAAGTTGCTCATGTGCTAGAACAAGAATAGGAGATATGATTTTTAAATTTAAAACTTTTCTTCATGTTTTTTTAGGATTAAATTGTTACATTTTCTTCTATAAATAGTTGTAGCAATGAATGAATAATATAGAACATTTTACACCATGTATTGAACATACTTTTATGCCTACACTCTCCACTTCTCCTCCATAAAATTACTAACATTCCTCAACCGCCTTGCCGACTCTTCTTCTATCGGTTTCCATATGTATAAGACTTTCTTTACAGCACCTTTTTCAATTCAAAAACCCAAAAAATCAGCAACTTTGGCAGTGGATTCAAATCAAGTTTAACCAATCTTTTCTTTTTCTCTTCTTTTTCTTACAAGTTCAACAACTTTGGCAATGGATTCAGATCAAGATTCCAACAACTCAGAACTTCTGAATGATGATTCCGAGTATGATTATGGTGACACTGATGGAGATGATCCTGACAGTGACAATGCCCTGGGAGAGGATCCTGATGATGTTCCTTTCCCACACCTTATTGAACTGAATTACAGAGTCTTGAAACCAGAAGATATTCGATGACGACAAGACAATGTCATTGCATAAGTCTCCACAATTCTTTCCATCTCGAAATCCAAAACAATCATTCTTCTTTGCAAGTATAATTGGAGTACCAACAAGTTTAATGAAGAATGGTTTAGTAATGAAGAAGAGGTTCATAAATCTTTTAGGTTATTGAATAATAATGTAAGTAATGTTATGATCAATACCAACAAGAAGAAAAATAAAAATTCAACATGTAAAATCTGTTACAAAACTTAGCTTGTTAAAGAATTCATGTATGTGTCTTGTGGTCATTGCTATTGCAATCAATGTCGGTCGCGGTATGTGACTATTAGCATTGATGATTGTTTTGGATATTTGAATTTGTAATATCCTGAACCATATTGTTGCGTCGCGATTTATCAGGACATGATGAATTCAGTGGCTCTTGATGAATACAGGAACATGTTTTCGTAGTATCTGATGAGATCTTGTCACGTTTCCATGCTCTCCATATTTGAATAAGTGTTAAAGGATTTTAATTTTTGAAATATTTGATGTTGTCACGACACATTTCCGGACCGTGACCGGCGTATGAGGCGAACCGTCTATGAAAGCCCGGCCCATCTCGCACAAGCCTCAGTGTACAAACATTCTACCCAACTTATCCAATTATTTATTCAAAATATTTATAAATATAAAACGTTTATATATAAAACAAAACCATAAATATATATATGTATACATGATAGAGGAATAATATAAAACATCAACATTCCCAAAATACAAAATGTGTAGCCCAGTATCCCAATAGTAGCCCAATGTGGAGCTCTAACGACTAGACAAAAGTAGAGTCCGAACGAGGGGCACTCACTATAGACAAGAAACACATCACCGCGATCGAGGTACTGAACTGATGCTAAGCATCCAAAAAACATGTCACCTGAGAAAATAGGTTAAGAATAGACAACATAAGAAAAATGGGTAAGAATCCCTAGTGAGGAAACGACACTTTAGACCGCCTCATACGTGCCTCACAAAGACTATTTGAAAACCCTTTAAAATACCGCATGCGAATATACATAGATACCATATAATATACACACTACATACATAATATATTTCTAAAATTCGTTTTGCAAAGATGTTCGCATCCAAATCATACAACATACAGTCAGACAGTATTCAAATTAGATACATATATTTGTGGATTCATAGTACGAGACCAGTGCAATTCAATTTCCATAATAGCAGTGTGGACTCAGCCACCTAACTGCTTTAAAGCGTATATCTGGCCAGATATACGGTTACCCCATTACCCCGTAATTAGGGCATTGACAAAGCATTGGTATACCAAAGACTACATACCTCGTAGTTAGGTGTCCCCATATCAGTGTGATATATACATAGTATTTCATAGACAATCATGCACCTGAGTGCTTATTCCTTCTTATACAAAATACCCATATATTTATATATACCAATATATATATTAGCTTTTCAGAGGAAAACATTGGTTATTAATAATCACATAATCTCGACTATTAATTAACCCAATAATGATTAGTCCGATTTCATAATACAGCCAGACATATCAAAATCAACATGCTCAATTTGAAGACACAGCCTGTAATATCCCGCTCGTTTAAACTATATTTCCTATAGCGATGGTCGTTGATGCTTTATCAGGATGAGCATGTGTGGGTTGCTGTTGTTAAATCTTGAGAGTAGAGAGTTTTGAGAGTGGATAACTCGAGTTAGTGAGAGAGATAACTTGAGTTATGTGACCCCTATACAACTTGAGTTCTCTGGAGCTATAACTTGAGTAATTCGAGGTCTATATAACTCAAGTTAACCATTGTATAACTCCAGTTATCTGTGCAGAAGTGGAACGATGCATTTCGGTGTTCTTCGTCCTTAAGAAGCCCAGCCTACAAGAATATGGTCATTTACTCCACTTCTCTCTGTCCAAAAGCTCTCAAACTCTCTCAAGTTGTTTCTCAACACTTCTTTTGGGTCTCTCAAGGTAAGATTGAGTTTTTAACCCTTTCTTTCCTTATGATTTCTACAAGATTGTTCATATTAGGGTTTTGGAATAAAATAGGTATAAATCACCTCAATTTTGGATGATTTCGAGTGATTACTAGTTGTTTGGCTGGGTTTGAGTGTAGATTCGTTTGTTGGAAGTTGATTAGAGTCTATGTATGCATTTTGTAATGATTTTCATCGATTGCTTTGAGTGATTGATCGTATTGGATAGTCTGGGTAAGTGACTTACTCGAGTAAGCATTTTGGCCAACTCGAGTAAGTTAATCTAGGATTTACTCGATTTATTTCATGACTAACTCGAGTAAAACTACCCAAGATTTGCTCGAGTTATTTCATGACTAACTCGACTAAAACAACCCAGGATTTACTCAAGTTATTTCATGACTAACTCGAGTAAAATAGCCCAGGATTTACTTGAGTTATTTCATGACTAACTCGAGTAAATTGGACCATGTTCAACTCGAGTTAGCCTCTGACTAACTTGAGTAAACTGTGGTTCTGATGGACCAAATCGTGACATTTCGTAAATCATGATTTCTGGGAGTTCGAGATAGAATTTGGGGATTCTGACTTATGGATGTCCAATCAGTAATCCCAGCAGTCTTCGGGGGCTATTTCATAATTTGTCAAGTCTCAGGGACTAAAACATAATTTTACATTGATCGAGGATCAAACTGTAATTTTACCTGGATTGTATATTTTGGGTCGATGATGATGAATTCACTCTCGATATATTTTTAGTGACTCTCAGGGGTCTACATTTGCATTTGCATGTCATACATCGACACCACCACATTACCACATATTGATATTTGTTCTATTTGTATCTGTATAGCTCAGTGTGACTGCCAGCAAGAGCAGCCACCCACGAGCGGTGTTTGATTGGATCCGCAGCTTTGGATACCAGGTGAGTGAAATAGCAGCTTCAGACACATAGACCGTGTCTTTCAAATTAAGTATGCTATTTTTGATATGTCTGGCTATGACATGAATTTTGACTAATAAGTATTGGGCTAATTAATAATCTGGATATACGATTATTAATAACCAACGTTTTGTTATGGAAAATATAAGGTATATATTGGTGTATATATATAAAAGAGGATTTTGTAAATGATGGAATAATAATAACTCTAATATGCATGAATGTATGGAATACTATGTATGTATCACTCTGATATGGGGACACCTAGCTAAGAGGTATGTAGCCTTTGGTATATCAATGCTCTATCAAGACCCTAGTCACCAAGGTAATGGGGTAATCGCATATCCGGCCAGATATACGCGTTTTCAGAGCAGTTTAGTGGGCGAGTCCACATTGCTATTTCTCTGACTATAGTAAGTGTCCTCGTTCGGACTCTACTTAGTTTGTCATAGAGCTTCATATTGGACTACTGTTGGGATAGTGGGCTACACGTTTTATTGTATTTTGGGACATTTATTTTATTCTTAACGATGATTTATATTTTACTGATATTTTGCTATATTGTATATATATATGTATATATTAATATTCATATATATATATATATATATACATGGTTTTATTTCATTTATAAATATTTTAATAAATATTTAATAAGTCGGGTAGAATATCAGTACTCTGAGGCTTGTGCGGGATGGATCGGGCTTCCAAAGACAATCCCCCTCGTACGCCGGTCACGGGCCCGACTATAAGTCGTGACACAGCCTATGTGTCTAAAGCTGTCATTTCACTTACCTGTTATCTAACGCTAAGGGCTCAGTCAAACACCGATAGTGGGTGGCTGCTCGTACTGGCAGATACACGAAGTAATAACAAATATAGATAGAGCAAATATCAAAATGTAGAACTGTGGCGATAACAATGCATAATATGCAAATGCAGATGTTGACCCTCAAAGTCATTGAAAATCTTTCTCGGGAGTGAATCCATCACCCTCGACCAAAAATATAAAATTTATGTAAAATTACAGTTTGGTCCCTTACCAATGTAAAATTATGTTTTAGTCCTCAAGACTCAATTACCGACCATACATCAATAAGTCAGAATTCCCAAATTTTATCCTGAACTCCCAGAAATCGCGAAACTAACCTAGTTCCTCAAAATGACAAATCTATGCCCAAGTCCTTAGAAATAACGAATCAAGACCTTGACTTCTCAAAATTACAAATCTATACTCCCAATTTTGAGAAATTACAAGTCTAGCGTAAACTTTTTAGAAATTTTAAAAACTATTATGACTATAAATTTATTGTCAAAATAACAAACTCTCGATTCAACAGATAAATATTGAAACCAATCATGTATCCTGACTCTAATCGATCCCCTGAACATGAATCTAACATCAGATTTGACAAATAAACTCCCAATCGTTCTAAAAATCATCAAACCCGAACCTAACTCTAGGTTCACCAAAAATTCATCAAATCTTTCGATTCAAAGCTTGAATCGTGTTTATCTAAGTCCTATCTGATATATTCTAGCATCCTCTAACATCCATTGATCACGAATCATCCGAAAATTGAAAACCATTTCATTTTCAGCCTAAAATGCATTTTCATGAATCAATGTATGAAAATGAGTTTAAAAGGAATAAAGGATATTGATCATACCTCAAAAATTGATTACAAATGTTGGGGAAACAATGTGAGAGCATTTCAGACCGATTGAGAGAGATTTGAGTGAGAAAATTAAGGGAAAAGTAGATTTTTCTTCCGTTTTAAGAGCTGTAGATCAAAATGCATCATTTCGACAAATACAAAGGCAACGTACGTTATAACAGGTTTGGACTCCGCCATCACCCAAGTACAGAGTATACGTGGACTACATCATAAATCAAATCATGCGTCTTGCCAGGACAACATGGCTATAAACACTCCTTGATAGTTGGGGCTTCATCAAAGCATTGGTACCCTATAGCATAGGCATCCCTGTATAAAAAAACAAATAATAATAATAATAATAATAATAATAATAATAATATAATCAAAAGCAAGGCATACAAGCAAAAGTCAAAAACAGAAAGAAGATATATATACTATATATCGAATTTCAAAAACAAAAATTGATTATTAATTCACATAACCATTTTATTATTTAGTTCAATCCTCAAATTAGTCCAATTACAAAAATATAAGCCAAGCACAACAAAAAAAATACAGTTTCAAGACACAACCTATGTGTTTGAAGCTATCATTTACTGACCTGATAGTTCAAGCTATAGCAGTCAGACACCGTTAGTGCGAGGCTGATCATGTTAGCACGGACACGAAGCTGAAACAGAGATATCGAAAAAAGGTATATTAGAAACAAACAATGAATGACACTGGTACTGTGGTTGTACCGAAATACGTGCATATACAAATGCAGACTCAACACTCAAACAACGCCCGAAATCCCATTTCGGTCGATGATACATCGGTAATAACCCAAAGATCAGAATCTATGTAAAGTTACAATTTGGTCCCCAAACATTTGAAAAATTAAATCTGAGTCCCCGAGACCTCGTAAAATTACAAACTAGTCCTAAAAATTCTCAAAAATTGCAAACAAGTCCTCCAAGTCTTAGAATTTGCAAAAGACCAAATATGACATCTTTGGTCCCTTAGAACCTTGATAACTTGAGTTAGCATGAAGCCCAACTCGAGTTATCTAGGCCTCAGATTACTTGAGTTATCCAAGTATCGGCTTACTCGAGTTATCCATTTGGTCAACTCAAGTAAGTAATCTTTCCAAAATTCCCAAACCTTGATCCAACTTGATTTCACCGATAAAAATTCCAACCAAACACCCACATTAACTCCAAACAATTTCCTAAACATGAAACTAAGGTCCAAACAACCAAAACAACTCGTAATTATCCAAAATTGACCCAAACCAAAATGATATTACCCATTTATGATCATCCCTAATTCTGGTGATTTAAGGCCAACTCTAAGTGTTTCCAGACTCTTAAATGCACGATCTAGCAACCCCAAACAACCATTTCAACAGAGGCATCACGAATCTAACCGTATGAACATGCACTCAAAACCCTAACATGCATATCTTGCAAAAGAATGAAAAATTGAGGAAACGCAAGGGTTTAAAAGCATAATATTACCTTTTAGATGATTTAAAACTAAGGAGAAACAACTAAAATGCAATCTGGACGAGTTTGGATTGTTTGAAAGTGAAAGAGTCGAATAGAGTCAAATGTGTCGGGTAAGGGGTATTTATAGAATTTCTTTCTGAACGTGCTCTAAATCGAGTTACACACTCTCTTACTCGAGTTAGCCTTTCCCAGATCGTTATGGGTTCATGGATTGCTAGAGTTATCGAACAACTTGCTCGAGTAATCTAGACCCTATATTACTCGAGTTACATAATGCACTAACTCGAGTTACTTACATGCTAACTCGAGTTATTTACATGCTAACTCCAGTTATCACTTTTGAAATGCTAAAAACAATTTAACACCCAAAGCTAGAGATCCAAGCGAAGATCTACAAAAACCCTATCAGAAAGAGTGGGATATTACATTGGCAATTATATCCCCAACTTGTAAAGGTTCACCAACATCAACTTTCAAATCTTTAAATTTGAATTCTAGAATTTGAAATTCATGTATTTGATTCAAAACATAAATATAATGAACCATATAGAATTAAAAAAATTTTAGTGCAAGAAACTTATCTGCTCCTTGTTTTTCAATGTTGTATTTGAATTCCCGACCCGTTTTTGGACCATGACCGGCGTGCAAGGCGAACCGTCTGTGGGAGCCCATTCCATCTCACACAAGCCTCGGAGAATCAAAAACACTACCCAATTTATTTGATAAAAACTGTTGTCAAACATTTATAAAATATAATAACAATATATACTGAAATCATATGTATGGATATATAAAAATTTATACAAAATGAAATCATAATATCAGGTGAGTATGAAAATGTAATAAAGAGTAAGTGTAAATCAAAAAGTCAAAATAGGCGACCTGGTAACCCAACGACACTGACCTACGAATCGACAGAATTGAACAGGTGCGGATATCTGCACCGCATCTCATACTCGGCCTCCCAAGTGGCCTCCTCAACTAAATGGTGCCTCCAAATCACTTTCACTGAATCAATCTCTTTGTTCCTGAGTCTTTGGACATTTCGGTCAACAATCCTCAAAGGAACCTCATCATAAGACAGGTCAGGTCTAATATCAACCTACTATGGTGCCAAAACATGAGACGAATCAGAGACATACTTCCTCAGAAGTGAGATGTGAAACACTAGATGGACAAAAGCAAACTGAGGCAGTAAGGCCAACTCATATGCCACGGCTCTAACTCGGCTGATAATCTCAAATGGACCAATGTATCTCAAGCTCAACTTGTCCTTCTTCCTAAATCTCATCACGCCCTTCATTGGCGATCTCATGTAAGCATACAATCTGATCGACATACAACTTGACAAGAAAGAAATATGTTGACTTGGTCAATCAATCAACGATAACCCAAATAGATTCATACCCAGAAGACGTCGTTGGCAATCCAACTACAAAGTCCATCATGATGCGGTCCCACTTCCACTCTGGAAAAGGCACCTACTATAACAATCTAAAATGACTCTTGTGCTCAAATTTAACCTGCTGATAGTTCAAATACCGACTAAAAAACTCAGCTATGTCTTTCTTCATCCCTAGCAACCAATAAGACTCTCGAACATCCCAATACATCTTAATATATCCTGGGTGTACAAAATATGTAGAACTATAACCCTCCATCATAATCTCCTTGTGTAAACCACACAAAGATGGTACGCACAATCTCAAACCAAACTAGAGAACTCTAGAGTCATCAATACTAAATCCTGACACCTTAGAAGACTTCACCTTCTCAATCAAAATTTAGATCTCAGACTTCCCTAATACGATCCAACAGTATAGGCCTCGCCTCGATATGACCTAGATGCTGTCATTCAGACACTGCAGGTCGTCTCTTAACAGAGATAAGAGCTAAGCTACCCACCGACTTCCAACTCAAGCGTCGACAACTACGTTAACCTTGCTAGGATGATATGATATAGTGAAATCATAATCCTTTAGCAACTCTAGCCAATGTCTCTACCTCAAATTTAGGTTTCGCTTCCCAAAAATGTACTTCAAGATCTTATGATCTGTGAAGATCACAAAAGTCTCTCCGTACAAATAATGCCTCCAAATCTTAAGTGCAAACATCACTGCTACTAACTCCAAATTATGCATTGGATAGTTCTGCTCGTGCCTCTTAAGTTGTCTTGATGCGTAGGTAATTACTTTACCATGTTGCATCAATACACAACCTAGGACAACTCTCGATGTGTCACAATACTTCAAAAAACCTTCAGAACCTGATGGTAAAATGCTCGGTCGGATAAATCCTTTGTCTAACAACTCTTTCAACTCTGCTAGTGCCATATGATACAGTGGAATTGATATCGGCTCAGTACCAAGCTGTATCTTTATAGCAAACTTGATCTCCCGCTTTTGTTGGAAGTCTCAAGAACTCCTTTAGAAATACATCTGAAAACTCTCGAACCACCAGGACGTCCTTGACACTCAACTCCGATCTTTTAGAATCAGTCAAAATAAAAGCCAAATATGCCTCACATTCTCAGTGAATCATCCTCTTTGCTCTAACAGCTGATACATAACTCTGTACAACACTATTTCGCTCACCTTGGTAACAGAACTTAGTCTGACCAGGCGGTCGAAAACATACTCTCTTGGCAAAGCAACCCAAAGTAGCATGCCAATTATAAAGCCAATCTATACCCATAATGACATCAAATTCTCTTACATCTAACAAGATGAGGTTGGCTACTAACTTATGTCCATCAATGGTGATCATGCAACCTTGAACCCCAGATTCGATCAACATCTTTGCACCTAAAGATGAAGAAACCTCTACCAATTTATCCAATTGACACAACACTAACCCAACAAACTCAATAAAAGGTGGACTAATAAATGAATGCAATGCACTAGTATTAAATAATGCATAAGCTAGAGTACCATATATAGAAAGCATACCAATAACTGCAGCATTGGATGTCTGCGCCTCCTGACAGGTGAGATGGTATATTCGGGTCTGCCCTCTTGTAGCAACACTACTGTGAGTTGCCTGACCACGACCACGACCACTACCCTATCCAACCTGACTACAACTATCTGAACCTCTATCGACTCCCCGAATAGCACCGATACTAGCTACATCTGGCCCTCTTGCTGCTATCTAGTCTGAGCCTCGTCACTCAACCTTACAAGACATTCAACTATCTTATGTCCTGGATGTTTGCAGTAGAAATAGTTTCCAACTGCCTTATTATAAGCCCCGAGATGCCTCCTTCCATAAGTACTATAAGGTAAATCTGAGCCCCCCGAGCTCTGGAGTTGGTTGAGCTACACTATGGCTTTGAGTGCTATGACTGGGCCTTTGCCCTACAGAAGAATGTTGGTGCCTCTGCTCTGACTGGGTCTGCTGACCCTGGCCCTGCTGGTCTCCAAAAGTACCCTCTGTCTTTGGCTTCTTTGACTCCCTCAGATGTCTCTCATCCATATACTATATCCCTCTTTCAGCCTTAGCCATCTGTATCACGATAGTTAACCTAAAGTCACCACCACTATGCTAATCGTGGGTATCAACCCATCCAAAAACTTCCTCGCCAAGGCTTCCTCTCTCTAACTCTGAGGAGGTGCATGCCTACTCAAATCCTTAAACTTCTCCTCATACTCTGCCACTAATATACCCGTCCTCTGACAGAAGTCATTGAACTCATTTTCCTTCTTGTGTCGGATACTCTGAGCAAGGACAGAAGCAATGAGCTCCTCCTTAAATCTAGCCCAACTGAATCTCCACGAGCCTCGAGACTCCTCCACCACTGAGCTGCTAGGCCACTCAGAAGAAATGCAGCGAGTCTGACTCTGCTGGCATCATTAGTAATACCTCGAGCCTCAAAGCGATGCTCTACCACCAGAAAGAAATCGTAGGTGCAATATCTCATACTTTTCAGTTATGATCCCTGTAATTTTTAAGTGTGGCATTGAGGACTTTTGGAATACCAGTGGATGGTAATTGATGTTTATGATGAAATCATATTAGATTGGATGTTTTTAAATGTTAGAAATGATTCGGGATAAGTTCGGTAGCAAGAGAAGTCAAGAAGGGAGAAACAAAGCATCTTACGTATGTAAGGCTAAGCCTAACATACGTAAGATAGACAGAGCTTACGTGAGAAATATGTGTCACGTCGTGGGGTAGGCTTCTAGGATGATTCAAGTACGTGAGATTTTGGGGTGACGTACGTGAGGTCAGGATTTTCAGTTCCAGAACATGATTTTTGACTCGTTAACGTACGTGACCTTGATCCTAATGTACGTGAGGTCCTCCTAGCGTACTTTAACCTTATATTCACGTACGTGAGCCTCTATTTTCTATATATATCTGAACCCGACCATTTTGTCCGCCATTTGCATTTTTCACTCTCTCTCACTCTCAGATCGATTCTCTTTGCCTCTCATTGGTTCCTCAACGTTCCTACACATATCTAGAGGTAAGATTTCAGTTCTACTCTCTTCCTTTCATCCATTTTATGCATTTAATTTTTGAAATGGGTTTTAGGCCAAAAATGAAATGGGTTTCAGATTTTGCATGTTTCTATTGAAATGGATGTTGTAGGTTGTTAGATTATGATTGTTGGAGGTTAGATTAACATAAATCTAGCTTGCGTTCAGAAGAAATGATGAGTTTTGTGAATGGCTAGGGTTAGATTCGGGTTTGGTTAATTTCTGATGATTTTGTTGTTTTTTTGAGGAAATTGTTGATGGATTAATGTTCCTGAGGTTGAGAGGAACCAATAGGTATATTATTTTTCAAATTTTGTCGGCCGAATCGAGAGTTTGGTATTTTTGAGAATAAAGTTTTGCCTCAGCCTAGTTTTGTAATTTCTGAAACTTGGGTTGAGATTTGTAATTTTAGAAACTTGAGAGTTATATTTGTAATTTTGGAAAGTTTAGAACATATTTGTAACTTTGGGGAGTTAGGGAGTATTTTTTTAATTTCAAGGAAATGAGTTAAATTCGTAAATTCGGAGAGTTCGATAGCTCTTTTGGAAATTCTGACTACTTAGAATAGTCGTTTATATATTTTTGAACTTGATAGACTAGTCTGTAATTTTACGAGATCCGAAGATTAAAGTGTAATTTTACAAAAGTCAGGGACCCATTCGTAATTTTACATAGATTTGGATTTTTGAGCTGTGAGCGCTAGATCTTAGGTCGCAATAGAATTTTTGACGCCGATAGCGTCTGAGTCTGCATTTGCATTAAATATATATTCCGTAATGCCACAGTTACCATGTCTGAGTCTCTTGTACTTTGTTTCTCAGTTAGCTTTGTTTGACTTTCGAGGCGACCAACCATTCACCAGTGGACTATGATTTGGAGTATTGGCTCGGCGTCCAGGTGAGTGCAATGTCGACTTTAGACATATAGGCTGTGCATTCTGAAAATTATATGTTTTTGATATGTTTGGTATAAATCTAAAATCGGTTTAATAACGGTCTGACTATTAATAATTGGTTTATGTGATTAATAACCGCACCTAGCATTTGATTTTGATATGTAATAATAATTACATATACTCTCTGAAAATGAACTATGTGCATGACTGTCTACTAAATGTACATTTGATAATATTTATTATATTATATGCTATCATTATTATCACTATTTATGTTGGCATAAATATCGTGATAATATGATATTTGTCTGTTATATATTTTGTACTACGTCTGATAATTTAAAATATCGTATTATGTTACATAATACATATTACCTGCCTCTGTTAATATATATAAATATATATGATGTATGTACCATTACGTACATACCCTCTGTAAATAATTTCTGCTCTATATACCATCTGATATATATATATATATTGGGATTAGGGACACCTAGCTACGAGGTAGCGTGGCCTTTGGTATACCAATGTTCTGTCAAGGCCCAGTTACCAGGGTAATATGGTAGCCGTGCGTCCGGCCAGACCACGTACGCTGTTTGATTATGATGGCTGGCTCTATCCCCCTTTTGTTATCTATATGTTCTGGTTTCTATCCTCCTCTGTTATATACTCTGTATATGTATACTCTGTTTACTATACTATGCTATGCCTACGAGCCTATGTCTGATATTATATGTCATAATGACTACTATCTGCTATTATATTATACGAGGTATAATATATCTATTGAGTTTGTGTTATTGCTCATTCGCCTATAGTATATTGTACTGTTGACTGGCAGGGTATATTTTGCTGGACTTCGGGGACTGCAATGCTCGTAGGTATACCCTCTGATTAGCTCTGTCTGTTTGTCACAACTCTGAGACCTTTGGGGCACCGGTTACTGTCTGGGGTACTATTTTCTCACCCCCTCCCCTTAACATTTTTCAGGTGATTCAGCTTCCGTGCTCAGTGGAGTCTTCGAGTAGTAGTGATAACCCTTTTGATTGGATTTTGAGTTGGTATGTTTGGTTAGGTGCTCCATACTGAGGGTTTGGGCTCCATTATTTGGGTTTCACCATTTGGTTTTAGTTGTATAATTAATTGAGCGAATGTGTATGTATATATATATAATTATATTCTTTATATTTTTATAACATTACTGTTTTAATTTATGAAACTAAAATGCTTGCTAAATTGGATAATTATTAAAATGAATAATTGGATAGAGTACTCTGAGGCTTGTACGGGATGGGTTGGGCTTCCACAGACGGTCCATCTTGTACACTGGTCATGGTCGAAAAACGGGTCTTGACAATAGGGATCCTCTCCCACCCCACCTGAAAATCTAGGTGGTTTTAGCTTCATAAATCTATCCAGAATATCATCTTTTCTGGCCCGTTGTATAATAGGCACAACCACCAAATGAGCAGTTGTAGCCTCCTCAGGCTAAGGCTGAGGTACTGGCGACACCATTGGTGTAACTGATATTGCTCCTGCTGGCAAAATTGGCTAATTTGCACCGCCTAACCTAGCTGACCTATCTTCATATGATCAAGAACCCGGTTCATGCAGTCAAACATCTCCATCTGAGCTGTAAGAAGCTGTTGAAGCAAAAGCTATGGATACTGCTGAGGTGCTTGAGCTGCAACCTCTGGTGTGCTATGTGAGTCATGCGAATCCACTGCAGACTGAGTTGCGGCCTCGACAGGCTCTTGTCTAGGTCTACCACAACCACGATGATCCATCGCTACAGATAACAGACAAACAGAACATACATGCAAATGTCAGAATGCAAGTGATTGCCATAGTACCGAGACAAAGATTAGAAGAATATATAAAGGCAAATCAAACAGACTCAATCAAAAATACCTATGCCCCATACCGACCCCAAACTCATGAAAACCTAAGCTCTAATACCACATTTGTCACGACCCATTTTTGGACCATGACCGACGTGCAAGGAGGACTGTCTGTGGGAGCCCGATCCATCTCACACAAGCCTCGGAGAATTAGAAACATTACCCAAGTTATTCGATAAAAACTGTTATCAAACATTTATAAAATATAATAACAATATATACTGAAATCATATGTATGTATATATAAAAATTTATACAAATGAAATCATAATATCAGGAGAGTATGAAAATGTAATAAAGAGTAAGTGTAAATCCAAAATTCAAAATAGACGACCGGTAACCCAACATCATCCCTGTGTAGAGCTATAACAAAAAAAAAAGGAGCCCGAACCAAGAGGGCACTCACTATCAATGTCAAATGGTTGTCGAATGCCAAAAAGTGAATATGAGAAATAAGATAAGAAACATGGATAAGAAACAGAATAAAAGGGTAAGAATTCCTAGTGAGGAAACGACACTCGAGAGCGGCACTGGGCCTCACAAAAATTGTTTTGAAAACCATTTCAAAAATACCACACGCAGATATAAGTGTGTGTATATATATATATATATATATATATATATATATATATATATATATACATAATAATAATTCAAAAACTCATTTTTGAAATCGTTTGCAACCAAAGCAAACAGCAAGCAGAAACATACATATTATATACCATATATCATATAGTTGAAACTGATATGGGACCTGAAAATGATAGATAAATATGATAAGGGTGAACTCGTCACCAAACTGACACTGAGTACCTGTGTCTGGCAGGACGCACGGCTACCGTAACCCCTAATAATCGGGCCTTGACTACAGAGTGGTATACCAAAGGCTACGTTTACGCTACGTACAATTTCCCCATACCAAATATATATATATATATATATATAGCACACATGCCAAGTAAAAATCATTTTTTTTCAAATAATATTTATATACTTTATATAATATTCAATATCTGAAGCTGAGTTAATATACATAAAATATTTATAATCCATATAAATATCATTTATCAAAAATAAAAATTGAATATTAATAATCACATAATCTTGATTATTAATTAGCCAAGTCATTATTATTCCATTTTCAGAAAAATACCTGACACAAGAAAAACATAGAATTTAATAGACACATCATATGTATCTGGAACTTCCATTTCACTCACCTGGTATCTGAAGCTATGGATCCAGTCAAGTACCACTAGCAGGTGGTTGATCGTGCTGGCAGAGATAGAAAGCTGAAATAGAATCATACATAATAAATATCAGAAAATGATGTTGGTATTGTGGTGGTATTAAAATGCGTGCAAAAATACAAATGTAGACTCAGACCCTCCAACGATGCTAAAACCCTACTTCAGACCAAGAATCAAACACTGAAACCTTAAAAAAAACGAAATCCACATAAAATTACAATTAGGTCCCTTAACCTTGCAAAATTACAAACTAGTCCTTAAATATTTTAAGGACCTCAAAATCTCCAAAATATTTGGATTAACCGTCAAACAAGTGCAAAATTATATTATAGTCACCAATGCAAAATTACACAATGGTCCCCGAAGGCTAATTACTCGATTAGTTCTTTAAGCCGATTCAACTGACCAAAATCGATTCCAACCACCCACATTAGTTAATTCTGACCTCCTAAGCATGAATCCATCATCCATTTGAGCAATCTAACTCAAAATCATCTCGACTTTTCAAATTAAAATTTGGATTTCCATAATCCCTAGAACAACAAACCTCAAATCTTCAAAATCCACATAGATTCACATCAAACTAAGTCCATCCTAGCTAGATAGATCAAAAACAAACTCATATTTAACCAAAAATTCATTCAAAACCGTACCAAATCGTCCACCATACCCAAATATGAAATCCATTTCATCCAACGCCAAAATCCTCCAAACCAAGGCTCAAATCACATCTCAGAACATCCCTAGCAACCTAATCTAACATTCTTTAGCCTCTAAATTCACCAAAATCAATAGAAAAATCTAACTCTAGAGCATTACGATCTAGGACAAAATCCAAGAAATTTAGGCATAGAAATGAAGTAAAAAAGATGAATGAGTGTTGAACGTACCTCAGGAATGCTAGAGAGACATTAGAGGACCAAAA
This sequence comes from Flueggea neowawraea, assembly GCA_948243855.1. Lineage (NCBI taxonomy): Eukaryota > Viridiplantae > Streptophyta > Magnoliopsida > Malpighiales > Phyllanthaceae > Flueggea > Flueggea neowawraea. The sequence continues at coordinate 26,539 of CAODLS011262749.1, forward strand.
TGGGAGAGATTTGAGTGGATTCGAGTGAGAAACAGTGGAGAAATTGAGTGAGAAAGAAGAGGGTACATGTTATGGTTCTTAAAGGCCGAACTGGGCAAGACACGAGCAATTTGAGGAAGACACGAGTGGCTTGCACAAGGCATGGTCACATGCTGTTGTTCGTGTCTTGCCAAAAATTACACGGTCTCAACTCTTCAAGCTCTGTTTGTATGTTCCCAAAAACAAGGCTTTCTTGCTTGAAAACACTTCAATCGATCGATCAAACGTCAAACAAGATCAATGGTTTGATACTTAACTCAAATCCATCCACATTAATCACTTGAAATACCAATTCACTGGTTTTAAAACCAAATTAAATGTGAAAAATTAAAATTAACGACCATCTAACACCATTGAAATAGGTGAGACATTACATTCCAGATTTCTCTAGGGGACTGAACCGAAGTGAACAAGTCATATAGACGATCTGAAAGTGTGTTGAGAATGTGTCCTCAGCAAAACAATTCATCCTCTTGATGTTTTGTACGTTCCCTTCTTGACATCTTCTGTTTCATCAAGACTAGGGACTGGAATTTGTGGCAAATTCGGATCCAACACATATGCAACCTTCAAAGCAGTAAGGAAGAACATCATCTTATCCTTCCAACGAGTATAATTAGTGTCATCAAAACGATGAAGTTTCATGAAGTCTTGGTTCATGAATCTGAATGCAAAATTATTATGCTTATCCATGGTAAATAGAAAATTAAACACCTAAAAATTGTTAGGAAAATATTGCACGGGAATTTGCAAGGACTTTGAGCCTTGAAAAAAAAACTGGCTTTTAGGTGTTTATTTGCCTTTAGGATTACTCAAAGTCCAAGTTAAAATGTTTGTAGGCATTCTAACTTCTGTTGAGAACTTCTTTAATTATAGAGGACGAAAAACCACATTAAAAATAGGTTGGAATGAATGGTTGTATTGAAGAGACACACCTTTAGGGCATAACCGAAAATCATTTTGAAAAATAGGGACCAAACAAATAAACTACAAAAGTTTATTTTAGATGGGCCTGACTTTTAGTTTCATTGATGTTCCAAGTGCCCATCAATGACTTTAAATATATTATTTAAAGCCCAACTCATCATTCATCTTCAACCCAATTTAAGAAATTAGGTGGATGCCAACATATAAATCAAAAAAACAAGTTTGTTTATTTCCATTGTGGGAGTTGGACAACACACAAACTACACTTTCATTATCTCCATCTTTGCTGGTTAATAGTTTAAGGATTGTGTTTATTGCAACTTGATGATAAGTTTTATTTGTTGTTTTATTCTAAGTTGGTTTAATGTTGAAAGATTTGTTTAGTCACTCATTATCGGAATTATCATTCTATCTCCGGGAAGTAAAGTATTTTCTGAAAGCTCGATCAATAATTAATTTTTCACTGTTTAATCTGATAAATCATCAAAATGGAGAGTGATTGTTGGCTACACTACTCCGTTAATACAATTGCAATATTTAAAAATTGATGATGTGGTTTGAATATTTGACAGACGATTGAAACGAACCAATATTTGTTCTTAATAGGGTTGTTAATTATATATCAAGTCCTTTTATATTGGAATTCGTTTTTACATATTGAGAATCAATGAAATTCAACTTTAGTGAATTAAAAAATAATAAGTAGGAGAAGTGAAATTATTTATTTTTTATGTATATATAGTTCGAAATTATGTAGCTTTTAAAAGGAAAAAAAACATAAGTGGGCTTATTTGTAAATAGATTATCTTTATCTTTATTTTCATAAAATTAGAAAATAAAACGGAAAATTGGATTTAGTTCTTCCAAATAAAGTTATTTTTCATATTCATTGACGTTCCTATGCCATTAGATTATAAGCTTATACGCAAACCAAGGGATTACATTCAATTAATGTCAAGATCAGTTCATCTCCCAGAGATACCAAAGAAAGAAATTACTCGAGTATTCAAATCTTTGATCCATTATTTTTTCTATTTCAATTACCTTATTTGTTAACAGCCAGCCATTTCGATCAACATGATGACCAATAAAAAGTTGAATTCAAGTAAACTAATGCACATAAATACCCCATAAGTCCTGAAATCTTACACCATCTTTCATCAACAACAAATCTAATCTTCTTGTGATCACCAATAAAAATTGTTATGGACCATGTCCATTGATGATCACGTGCTATACCCATCTTTAAATGTATTGTCCATTATGAGCTCATGAGCTCTTATAGTTTTGTCCCTAAAAAAAACTTTCAGTAGTTTGAAGAATAAATGTGCTTATAAATGACCATTGGTCTTTACTTCAAGACGATGTTGGAACACGAGGCTAAGGAGTTTGGAAAAAAAGCTTTTAGGTCGACAATTTTTTACTCGAGTTCTCACAAATGGAGTCAATTTTTGTTGTCTCAAATCAGCAACGGTCTTGAAAAAGGTGAAGATAAACTCGAATAGCTAGAAACTCAAACGATGCCTCGTGATCTGCAAAAACTAAGAGTAAGGCTGGGTTGCTCTTCGAGAAAATCTCCGATACTTATTCTGCGGATAATTTGTGATAGATTAGTGTGAGTTTAGGGAGGGTCAAATTGTACCTTTGGAAATAGTATCAATGCCTATATATAGAGTAATGACGAGTAAATGGTCTTCCATATAATGCTTTGTAATGTTTTGTTTGACGGTGGTCTTTATAACATTTTAACTTGCTATGACTTTCTGTCATGATCTCTTAAGTTTGTGTGGATTTAATGGGTTTTTGGACCATGTCTCCTAAAAAAACGTTTTGTTCCGTTAATAATAAAAAATTTCCTTAATTAACTTGCCCAAAATATGAAGCAACAAGCATTATTTTAGTAGTGACCATAGTGGTTTTCCTGAAGCGACTAGGTTTCTGAATGAAGAAAGACAACACCATTTGACGAAGAAAAATTTGCTTCTACAGCCTCTGCAGAGTGGTCGTGTCACTCCATCTGGAAGCAATGGATGCGCTCACATTGCAAAACCAGGCGGTGTCTGGATCATTGAAATGAATTTTGCAGGCCATTTTGCTATGCCTCCTCCGGCGAAGTCACTCTTAGATTTCATGGCTTCTAAAATTGTCAACGACGGGATAATATAATAACGACGGCATGCCATTCATAAACGTAAAATTCTCAAGGTTCTTCTTATGTTACAAACAAAATAGACATTTTTGGACATTTTGATTCCACATATATAACACAAGGAATTATATTTTCAGATATCTAACAGTCATATTTTTCACTTCACAAATGACACAATATTTATACCTTTTTTTTAATTTCTCTCTCCTCTCACCAACACTCTTGGCTCACTTCTCTCTCTCTCTAAGTTCTCTGTCTGATTTTGTTCGCCATCGTCCTCATCATCATCGCCTCTAGCTCTTCTTTTTCTGCTGTCGTTCTCGTCGAATTGTTGCCGGTCTGCTGCCTCAAACGCTTCTTTCTCAGCTACTATCTCTAATCTTCTCTTGTTTTGTATTCGTTTTTTTTGTTTTGCTCTCATTCGAATAATAAAGAAAAAATTAAAAAATAACTCGTACTCATTATGTAAGCATTTATTTCTGAATGCACTCATTTTGTACTCGTAATTTTACTGAATAATAAAAAAAATATTTAGTTGTACTCATTTTGTTCACTTTTTGTACTCGTTTTGTTCTCATTTTGTACTTCTTTTTTTAAGTATTTGTTGGTGTAATCAACAAGGTTTAAATAACTCATATTCATTATGTAAGCATTTTTGTTTTGTGATGTACTCGTATTGTACTCATAATTTTACAAAATAATAAAGAAATAATTAAAATATTTCTTAAAATTTTGTTTTAACTTGTACTTATTTTTATTGGTGTTTGTTCTCATTTGTTACTATACTAATTTGAGCTCATGTTGTTCTCGTTTTTTACTCATTTTCATCGGTAAAAAAAGTGTGGTCAATGCGTGGTCAGCTTTATTGTGGTTAACATGCGGTTAAACTGTTGTATTTTTTGAATATTTTATTCCATGTTCTAGTTTTGGCATGTTACATTTGTGAATGTTGTTTTTTTTTGTTATCTATTTGTTTGCTTATCCCAAGAAAATAATATATAGTTTCAATAAAAAAGAAAATAATATCTAGTTCCTATTAATGGAAATAATTACTTGGACATTCATTAAGCTTTGTCACTTTTTTTTCTCTACTTGTCATTTTTGGTTCCCTGTATTCGTAAGTCCATTCCAGCATGGGTCTTTTAGTTTGTAAACTAAATAAGAAGAATAATATAGTAACTTTCTTATCTATTTTGTATTTTTTTTTCATTATTGGTAATCTGGATCAGGATTTGACAAAAAAATATATTCTTTACATTAATAGGCCTTTCAAGTTGTTTGACAATAACTTACAAGCTTAAATTGACCGATAAAGTCCAGGATTTTATTATAAGCATATCTCCGTATACTACACAGAAAATCAAACCAACATTTATTTGAATTAGTTTTATCTCTACACATTGTCTGGTTTATTATGAATCTATTTTTGTTTTTTAATAAATATTTAAAAATATAATAAAAACTTGTATCAAATTTAAAAAATATAAAAATTATGTTAATATAAATATCATACAATTGCAAGAAAATCTCATATATACTTCTGAAGTTTTTATGAGATTTTGTTAGACAATCAAGCAATAGAAACACAGAATTGATAAAGAGAACAATCACATACAACACACAGAATTTACGTGGTTCGGTCAATTGACCTACGTCCACGGGCAGAGAGAGCGAGTGATAGCTTTATTCATTATGAAAGTTGGCAAAAAGCTTACAAGAGTTTTCCCAAGCCACCTATTTTCATGTTTACAATGTTTAATAGGCAAAATAAATCATCCCAAGCCTTAATTTTCTTCCAACACCCATCAGAAAATAAGACACGGACAAGGAAGTGTCAAACATGAACGAAATCAATGAACACAAAGACAAAAACCCATTTTCATGGGAAGTCGCCTATTACACGGGCTGGGACACGGCCGTATATCAGGCCATGTCCCCAGCGCTGCCACACACGGTCTGGGACACGGCCGTGTGATAGGCCGTGTCCCCATCGAAAACATCTTCTCTTCCGGGAAGTGAGTCTCACGGGTACACCCACGGTTTGGCTTCTCTTGGCACAGTTTGGGCACGTCCGTGGACGTCCAGAGTCGACCCAAAACACCTCTAATCTTCATCAATTCCACTCCAACTTGTTTTGCCCATCCAAGACATCAAATGACTTCATAAAACTCTGAAGAAAATTCAATTCAATTCAACAGATTTGTTTTCATATTTGTTTATTTTCTTAATGGAAAGTGAATATTGATCAAGATATTATGATTCAAGCCACCACATAAGAGAGACGATCTACCATTATCTTGGTGATATCTCATGTATCAACTTGAAGCTTTCGGATGGATGACTTTCTAGTATAGAGTTAGAGCAACTTATATTTAAACGATCTAAATTTAAATTCCACAATGGTCAGTTATTAACTAATTAAATTAATTTGATTAAACACATGATAAAAGAAGGCTTATGCAAGTTTAAGTGCAATGTATTTTCACTTGAGAAGGTATATTACGGAATATGGTTAAAACGATTGTTGACCTCATCTATCAGTTTAAGCTTTTAAGTGGATTTATTCTTGGTAGTTTCCACTAGATTTGGTTAATATAAATTAGTTTCATAAGGGTCATAATAAATAAATAAGAGGAAATTAACGGTCTATCAGAAAAAAATAATTGAAAAATATGATTATAACATTATTTTTTTGCGGCCAATGTGGTTTTTTTTTTAACTTGCTAGCTTATTTTCACCATATATTGGTTTAGTTTATGTTGATATGATATTTTTGCAAAAAAGAAAAAGAAAAATGAGACAATATTGTAGAATTATTTTGACTTTTTTTTCCGATATCAACAAATAAATTTAAGTACGAAGTTTAAGTCCATTAAGGAGTATTCTCAAGTCAAACAACATTATTGGCTTGAACGACCAGGTTATTTTAGACTTGATCAAATGCACTTAGTTTTACCTTATCAACTATGCAAAAACATTTGATTTATGAACTTGCTTAATCGGGAACTCGTAAGATGTGTAATGAACGCCAATATAAACGGTCATCTTTTGACCTTTCAGTTCAATGTAAAAATTTGGAAAAAAATAGGAGAAGAAAGAGAAAAGCCAACAATAAGTTCTCAATTTAATTTGAAAGGATTGAGTAAAGATAATAGACTATATTATAAATGATTTCTATTGTAATAAAAGAAAAAGATATTGTATTCTTGACATGGGATTTCTTACGGTCTAGGAATGATTGGAAGAAATTTCCTCTCTAGTGCATGCAACTCACATGACCCGTCCTGTGGAGTTTCATTTGAAGAAAAAAGATTGGACACAAATAAACTAATTCTGCGTCATAATAGAAGTTGTTTTTTGAATATCTTTTTGTTTCATTTAATTCATGTTTTAAGAAATTAAAGAGGTTTTAAATATTTTTCACCTAATTCGCTCTTATCCATTATTATTTTAAAAACATTTTAAGTGATGTTTTCAAGTAATTATGCGCTTTTGAAGATTTACAGTAAGAGAATAGATGCTCTGAGTTTTAAAGGATAGAGAGATCAAATTCTATGTAGACTCTCCAATGCTTAAACTCAGAACTTAAAGTCAAAGTGTAGGTGCGAACCATGTACATTGTAAATAAGGGGGAGAGTTTTATTTACAATGGAGAATTTAAATTATTAATGGGATAAAAATGAAAGGAAAAAATGGGAGTGTTTGGTTTTGGTATAATGAATGGTAAATAGTAGAAGTTGATTGCAGATTAACAAATTATATAGTAAAAAGATATATAAATTAACACATTTTATAAAAATCATAATACATTGAATATGCAATATACTATGACAATATGTTGCGGACTGTCATGACCCGTTTTCGGACCATGACCGGCGTACGAGGCTAACCGAACAGGAGGCCGGACCCATCTCATACAATTCTCAGAGAACAGAACATCTACCCGAATTCTTATTATTAGCCGGTTTATTAATCATATTAAAACAATTTAATAAAATGAATTTTGAAAATAATATCTTTGAATAATATAATATAATCATAATAACAAAATACGGAGTAAATAATTATAGGCAAAACCAATTAATCTAGTATGTTATCAGATATATATCCATAACTCACTACCCTGTGTGGAGCATCTAACACAACTGATAGTCGGACCAGCAATAAGGGTATTCACTGCTGACAAGAACGGCTCACTAAGCACAATAGATCGAATGTCCGCTATCAACAAAACCTGAAAAATATTAAAGGGAGGGGTGAGAAAATTCAGTGAGGGATGACACTCCAAATCGTCTCTGGGACTCGCATATACCAATTTGAAAACGTTTCCGAAAATACCGCATGCATATATACTAATATATGTACATATACACAGTAACTATATAATAGTATAGTTTTTGAAATTCATTTTGAAATCGTTTACACATTCAGCAAACAACATACAGTCACACGGATTAAATTAATAAATAAAATTGGATAAACATGTTTAGTGGTCAAAATGTGAAATAGATATAATATTTATTTTTTAAAAAAATATTTACTGAAAATATTATTATTTTTCAAAATATTTACGGAGAATAATATTCAAAAGCTTAGTGGGACCAAAATCTTATAGATGGAGTCACTCATACTCGATAATGGCCACTTAGGCACGGATTGTCCATTTAGGTACCGGATATAGCCACTTAAGCACAAATTATCTACCTAGGCAATATCCACATAAGCAAATGAATAAGTATTGGTATACCAAACGCTACGCTTACCCCATAGCATAGATGTCTCATATCAGTAGGGGTATAAACAGTGAGATTTGGTTAGTTTTAAGACTTAAAACCAAACAGCCCTGCAAATTGATGTTTGAAAAAATTGTGACTGCAGTTAAATCACTAGTACAGTTAAATCCACTAAATCCAAACTAGCGGTTACGATGCGATTTGATTAAGCTTTGGTGGTTTGTGTTTTACTAAATGTATAAAAAAATTAAACAACTAAACAAAGTAAAATAAATAATAATATTTACAAATAATCTTAATATTATTTCATTAGAACTACAATGTCTCTGAAATATGGAAACTGCCTAAAAACTAAGAACAATTGCTTGAAAATATATTAACCTTTACCAACTACCCTCCCAAAATAAGTACAATTATATAACGTTTTCACCATCTGTCAATTCGCATCTAACTAATATTAATGTATATCTATTGTTAGTATCCAAAATTTACATTTTAGGTTATAAAGAAATTTAAAAGAACCGATCATGATCTAGAATAACTACAAAATATACAACTTTCAACCATAAAATTGAGTAGTTTTAATATATTATTAATTGTAGTTGAACAACAAATTAGCGAATTTATAAAATTATGATCCGCAACCAATCTAAATCTATAAAAAAAATTGCAAATTACACTACAATTTGGAGCAAATGGGTCAGTTTTTGTGGTTTGGTGGTTAAATTTTACACCCCTACATATCAGAATATTTTCAAAAACATATTTTAATATATATATATATATTAAAATATTTTTTTGAAAATATTCTGATACGTAGGGGTGAAAATTGCTCTGCATACTACTATATATATAGTAGTATGCAGAGTAGTCAAATCATTTACATAAATTTTATCAAACTTTCAAACGTAATACTAATTGCGAAAAATATTTCAAATTATTGAACAAAAAAATTTATTTTGAAAATTATACTTAAATTCAAATGGAAAATTTTATTATAGAAACATATTCAATTTTTAGAAAACGGAATATTTAGTACAAAAAATATATCTATTTCAAAAAAATATTTAAAAAATATATCTATTTCAAATAAAATATTTATACTGAAACATAAAAATTTTCATAATAGATTTTCATGGCAGAGTTTTCACATAAGTCAGATTTTATTATTTCTTAACCATTAACTAGTCTGGATTACATGCAAAGGTCGAAGCACAACAAAAACATAAAGGATTTCAGAAGACACAGCCTATGTGTCTGAAGCTGCCGTCGTACTCACCTTGTCACGACCCATTTCTAGACCATAGCTGGCGTACGAGACAAACCGTCTAAGAGAGCCCAACTCATCTCATACAAACCTTAAAAATTTAGAGATACTACTCAAATTATTCATTTATCAAAACATTTATTAAACCAAATTATAAGGTAATAAAATAGTTCATAAACATAATAAAATATTTTCAACAAAACAAATTGTAGTTGTAAAATAACAGTAATAACAATAATACTTTAAACAAAAATCCAATACAAGATTTTACCCAATAACCCAACAGTCTATCGGTGTGGAGCTCTAAAACAAAGTAAAAGGAGACCGACCCAAAAGACCTCACTAACCAAATTAATAAACTCCTCACTGAGTATCTGGATGTCAACAATTCGCCAAGATCAAAGAGATTACCTGTAGGATTAAATCTAACATATACAAAAAAAAAAAGAAAAAAAAAAAGGGGTGAGAACCCAGTGAGGAATGACACTTCAGAATGTCTCATACGTGCATCACAAAGACTGTTTTGAAAATAGTTCAAAATACCACATGTAAGTATAAATAAATCTATACATACATATACACGCTAATACATAATAACGTTTAAAACCATTTGGAAAACGTTTGCAATCAAAACAAACAATATGCATGAAAACGTCGTGATAATAATCATAATAGTACCAGTTTCAAAATCATAGTATACGTAATATGGGACCAAAACAAAGATGTGCATACAACACCAAAGTCAAAGGTGATGTGGTCTTACGCCAACATCCAAAGTGTATCATAGTCGTGGTCTCCGCCACTAATCAATAAAAAATCATGTGTCAGACCATGACACATGACTACCGACAACCTTGGTAGCTGAGCTCCACAAAACATTGGTATACCAAAGGTTACGTACCCCGTAGCATAGATGCCCCATATCAAAAATAAAAAATTATATTAGTATAGTACGAAAGCGAAGTTCAAAACAGAAAACTGATTATTAATCCACATAATTAGATTATTAAATTAACCAATCATCGGATTAGTTCAATTTCAAAATATCAAAGCCAACACATCAAAAACAAAATAGAGTTTTGAGACACAGTCTGTGTGTCTGAAACTGTCATCTACTCACCTGAACGTCAAAAAAATAATCTCAATTACAGCCCACCAATGAATGACTGGTCTCTTAGGCTACTCGTAACCCACGGTCCCTGAAGTCGTCCCGCATGATGTCTGCTCAGCGTTTTTATTGTTATTTTATTAAAATCCCCAGTTTTTAGCCCCTCAATTTTTTCATCCGTAACCGAGGGGCTACTTTAAGAGTCCTGCGGGACGCCTACTCAGTTTTTCACTAAATACAATTTTATTTTAATCCCCGTTTGAGTAAATCTGACCGTTGGATCAAAACGATCAAACGATCAGATTTTCATTTTAAAAAAAGATTAATGTGTCAGGCGCGGGGCCAGTGGGCCCCCCACCTAACACATGTAGCCCGTCCTCCCGCAGGAGGACGAGCTACATCACGGGGACGCGATAATGCGTCCCTGTGGACCGGACTACGAACTGTAGCCCCGTTCGTAGCCCAATTACAAGTAGCCTTAGGAAACCAAACAAAACTGGAACAGACAAATCGGAAACAAATCAAAATATGGTAT
>CAODLS011262814.1:0-15178 GCA_948243855.1 Flueggea neowawraea
CGTTCGTGTGGATACCTGTAGCCACGTTCGCGCAAAAGCAACGTGATTCCTCAAAGGTGATTCCGGTTTTGGTGCAAAGAGCTACACCAACGTTTTCATACATCCGATCGATCGTGCCTTGGTGAAAGGTAAATCTTCCAACATTAATTATATATATTGATATGCATGGGTCCTTGGGGGAATTCAAGGCATTAAATTTTTGTTTTATCCGCTGCCATGTATGTATATGAATGTCATATTTTAGCCGCGAATTCCAACAAACTTAACCAAGGCATCCCAGAAAAATTCTCCAACAGCCTATGTATCTGAAGCTGTCATCCACTCACCTGGATGTCCCCAGCTCTCAAAATCCAATCAAGGACCGCTAGCGGGTGGCTACTGGTGCTGACAAGCACAAGATGCTATAACAAATACAAAATAATAATCATTAAATATGGTATTGTGGCCTTATTGAATGCATGAGTACAATGTAATGCATATGTCGAACTCTCAATGAGTTATTCCCAACTAACCGAACACCATCAAGTGCTTTAAACATCCTTAAAAACATGAATCTAACATCCTCTGCACCAAAACAGATCATGATCATTGAGAATCAACATTCTCAATCTCGGATCATTTGCATCTCAAAATACAAATCATAAAATCCATCCAAAACAACCATGAATATGGTATCTCTAACTCATATTCATCAATATAACAGAACTCGACTCCAAATAACTCAGAAATCCATGATAATCCTAACCCTAACTCGGATTACACCCCATATCACAAACTTCAAAACTCCAAAAACCAAGACTAAAATCCATTGATTCCAACCTCAATCAATCATAACTTAACATCAAATAACTCCCAAACCTTAAGAAACACAAAGATCATAACCATCTGAAAATCTTAGCTACAACCCTAGACAATTGATTCATGATCAAAATCAAGAAAAAGAAAGGATCAATGAGTAATTCTTACCTTTAAGATCCAAGAGGAATCAAAGAAAAGCAAGAGAAGCAAAGGAAATGGAAAGAGATGATTCAGAGAGTGTTTTTAGTGGTAAAGAGTGAGTTCTGATGGAAAAAGAACATATGGAGGTATTTAAAGCGTCACATAACTGACATGCCATGTTGCACCTACAACATTCCAGAAGGCATGCTTCTACGAGCGCAGTACTCCTTCTACGCGCGTAGTCCGACATCTACGTGGGTTGTACCATCCTCATCGCATGCAGACTTGCTGAGCTGATGATTTTCCATCCTCCAAACCAATATCTGTGCACGTTCTACTATTTGCAACGTATGCAGTTCTTCCCTCACACTCATGGTGCACGCTCCAGGAACGTTCAACTCACACTGAACCTCTCCAATGCACGCAGACGTGCTGAGGCACATCCATGACCATTCTCAAGCGTTGATCAACGTATGCAAAACTCACCTTCTATGCACGTTGACGAACTCCAGAATCTCCAACTCGCGCAAAACGTACGTTGGACGCTTCCATCCGAAACTAACCCTCAAAAATCAAGATTTCCTCACATCCTTAACATCCCAAAACTAGACAACATGCTATAGTAGTTCGGCTGTAATCGTAGGGGATATTACATACTTCCCCCTTCAGAAGAAATTCATCCTCGAATTTCAAAATAATTAAAATCATACTAAGATCAATACTAGCCTCTCAAATTAAAGTAACCCAGCTAACTATCGACTAGCTAACCATCATGCAATCATGCAAAACCAATTATACAACGACCGAGATGAACACACTGACCTAGGAATCAGCAGAGACAAACAAATGTAGACATATGCGCCGCATCTCATCTTCAGACTCCTAAGTAGCCTCCTCTACATAATGATGTCTCCAAATCACTTTTACTGATGTTATCTCCTTGTTTTGCAACCTCTTAACTTGCCAATCGACAATCCTTATGAGATCCTCGTTGTAAGATAAATTAGATCGGATCTCAACAGACTGAGGAGTTAGAACGTGAGATGGATCAGGAACATACTTCCTCAAAAGTGATATATGGAACATCGGATGAACAGAGGCAAATTGAGGCGGCAACACCAACTCATACGCAATAGACCTTACACGACCAATGATCTCAAATGGACCAATGCATCTCAGACTCAACTTGCCCTTCTTCCCAAATCTCATTACACCTTTCATCGGTGAGATCTTGAGAAATACATGGTCTCCAATTTCAAATTCTAGATGCTTACGCTGTGGATCTGCGTAACTCTCTTTTTGACTATAAACGGTCTGGATCCTCTACTGGATCATTTTGACTTTCTCAGTAGTCTACAAAATAATATCTGGCCTTAGTGGTTCTCTCTCCGACCTCAGCCCAACATAAGGGAGACCTACATTTTCTACCATATAATGCCTCGTAAGGGGCCATTCCGATACTCGAATGTTACTAGTTGTTGTACGCAAATTCAACCAATGGAAAGTGAGAATCCCAACTCCCACCAAAATCCATAGCGTACGCTCTCAACATATCTTCCAAAGTCTGAATCGTACGCTCGGACTGACCATCAGTCTATGGATGAAATGTAGTACTAAAATCCAATCGAGTATCTAACTCCTCCTGTACTTTACGGCAAAACTGGGACGTAAACTGAGGCCCTATGTCCGACACTATAGAGAATGTCACTCCATGTAAACATACAATCTAATCGACGTATAATTTCATCAATTGTGCCGCTCCATACGTCGTCTTAACAGGTAGAAAATGTGCCAATTTCGTCAATCGATCCATGATCACCCAAATGGAACCATATCCCAAGGATGTCTTTGGTAACCTAACTACAAAATCCATCGTGATACGATCCCACTTGCACTCCGAAAGAGGTAATTGTTGTAACAATCCAGAAGGATGCGGTGTTCAAACTTAACCTACTGACAGGTCAAACACCGACTAACAAAATCAGCTATGTCCTTCTTCATTCTCGGCCACCAATAGGATCCTCGAAGATCTTGATATATCTTAATGTACCCTGGATGTACTGAATATGTAGGGTTGTGGCCTTCGGTCAAAATATCCTCACATAAACCACCAGATGATGGTACGCACAACTGCAACCCAAACCACAATACTCCTGAATCATCAACACTAAATTTAGGTACACCAGATGATCTAACTTTCTCGATCAGACTCTGCATCTCGAAATCCTCTTTTTGAAGCTATTGAATCTGATCTAACAATCTAGGCCTCACCTCAACGTGACCAAACAAAACACCGGAGTCATCAAATTGCAACTCCATTCTGTCTTCCATCAACTTCCAAAACTCAGACATTGATGGTCGTCTTTCTACTGTGATGTGAGCTAAACTTCCTATCAACTTTCTACTCAAGGCATCAGTCACGATGTTCGCCTTGCCAGGATGATATGATATGATGCAATCATAATCCTTTAGCAACTCAAGCCAGCGTTTCTGCCTCAAGTTCAGGTCCCGTTGTCCAAAAATATACTTTAGACTTTTATGATCCGTGAAGATCTCAAAAGTCTCTCCGTATAGGTAATGCCTCCACATCTTAAGTGCAAACACAACTACCGCTAACTCTAAGTCATGTGTCAGATAATTTTGCTCATGCCTTTTAAGCTGTCTCGAAGCATATGCAATCACTTTCCCACGTTGCATCAACAGACAACCCAATCCTACTCTCGAGGCATCATAATACACTGCAAAGCCGATAGTAAAACTAATACTGGTGCACTCCTCAAACATTCCTTAAGCTTCTAAAAACTCTCTTTGCACCTATAATTTTGAATTCCCTTTTGCGTCAACTGAGTCATAGGGCTGCAATCCTGGAGAAATCCTGGATGAACCTCCTATAATACCCAGTCATTCCAAGGAAACTCTGTATCTCTGTAATGATCTTAGATCTCTCCCAATGGAGTACTACCTCTACTTTCTTCGGATCCACCTCAATGCCATCTTTAGACACTACGTGTCCCAAAAATGTCACTTGACTAAGCTAGAACTCGCACTTCGAGAACTTCGCATACAACTAATGCTCCCATAAAGTCTGCATGACTGACCTCAAGTGATCCTCATGTTCTTCTTTACTCTTTGAATATACCAGAATGTCATCAATAAATACTATAACTAATCAATCTAAATATGGTCTAAACACTTTGTCCATCATATCCATGAATGCCGCTGGTGCGTTAGTCAACACAAACGGCATCACTAGGAATTCATAGTGTCCATACATAGTCCGAAAGGCTGTCTTCGGAATATTCTCACCCCTAACTCTCAGCTGGTGATATCCCGATCTCAAATCAATCTTAGAAAACTATTGCGCTCCCTGCAGCTAGTTAAATAGATCGTCTATCCTCGGCAAAGCATATCGGTTCTTCACATTATTCAACTGCCGGTAATCAATACACATTCGGAGGCTCCCATCCTTCTTCTTGAAAAATAACAATAGAGCACCCCAAGGTGGGACACCAGGTCTTATAAATCCTTTATCCAACAACTCTCTCAATTGGTTCTCCAGTTCCTTCAACTCAGTCGTTGCCATCCGATATGGTGGAATCGATATTGGATCGGTACTAGGTTGTACCTGAATAGAAAATTCAACCTCTCGCTCAGGAGGTAATCCTAGTAAATCTTCAGGAAATACATCAGAGAACTCTCGTACTGTAGGTACGTCCTCCAACGTTAATCCCAAACTAACCGGTTCTGTAAGTACAAAGGCTAGGTATGCCTTACAGCCACAGCGAATCATCTTTTTAGCTTTAACGACCGATACATACCCTCGCACAATGCTATCATGCTCACCTTGATAACAAAATTCACTTTGACCTGACGATCAAAAGCATACTCTTTTCGCAAAACAATCCAAGGTAGCATGCCAAGTTGAAAGCCAATCCATACAAAGTATAATGTTGAATTCCCTGACGTCCAACAAAATCAGGTCAGTTATCAATTGGTGCCCCTCAACAGTAATCACACAACCTCAGACTTTGTACTTAGTTAGCATCTTACTACCCAAAGGTGAAGATACTTCTAGCAAAGAGTCTAACTGACTCAAAACTAATGCTCGTTCTACAAAATATGGCGTGACAAATGAATACGATACACCAGAATCAAATAATGTGTATGCAGAAATACCATAGACAAGTAACGTACCAGTTACTACAACATTGGAGGTCTAACCCTCCTAACGTGTTAGATGATAAACTCGGGCCTGTCCACCAGCAGTAGAGCTGCTCGGTCTGGCTACGAGCTCCTAAATCTGTGGTACCTCAGCCTATTCCTCTGCCAGATCCCGTGATAACAGTGCCCGAACGTTCTGCTACCGACTGCGATCCTGACTCACGTCTCAGAGGACAGTTAGCAATCTTGTGCCCAGGCTGCCTATAGTGAAACCAAAGTCTTGCGGCCCTGACACAAGTACCAGAGTATCTCTTCCCACAAGTCTCACAAACTTCTTGTGAGGCTCCAGCACTCTGAACCCAAGTACGCACAACTGGTTGTACCACGTTGTTGCTCTGGGACTCCTACCTCTATCTCCCAAAGGAATACCTACGTCTGTGATCCGACTGACTACTGCGGCCCTGACCCTGTTGGCCTCTAGATGCACTATCAATCTTCGCCCTCTTTGGGCTCCTTCAGCTGCCTCTCATCCTGATACTCTATACCTCTCGCAGCCTCTGAAATATGAGCAATAGTGGTCAAACTTTGGGTCACTACCACCCTCCTAATCTTAAATATCAACCCATTCAGGAATTTCCTTGCTAAAGCCTCTTCACTACGGCCCTCCACTGATGCATATCTGCTCAGCTATCTGATTCAGTCTTCATACTCAGTAACAGTCATACCAAGCTCATGTCGAAACTCGCTGAACTCGTCTGCCTTCTTATCCCTCTCACTCGGAGGAAGGACCAATAGTGTGAGCTCAGTCATAAACTCTTCCCAAGAATGTATCCCCCTAAGCCTCCGATCTTGCCAACATCTAGAGGCTTGACCATCTACCAGAAATGAGGCCAATCTAACCCTCGCCATATTATTGGTGAGCTCCATCGCATCAAAACATGGCTCAACCATGAAGGTAAAATCTTGGGGATCCTCTGCCAACTTCCCCAAAAATCTCGGTGGAGAAAGCTTCATAAACCTAGCCAACCGAGACTCAGCATTTGACTGAGGTACTACCGGAGTCAAAGTAGGTGCAGATGCAACTATCTCTAGCTGGGGTGGAGGAACATATGGTGTGGTTGTCACTGGTAGATCTGACTGACCTCCAGTTGCCTAACCAGCTAACAAAGCCTCAACTCACTCCAAAATCTGAGTAAACCTCTCTAAAACATTTGTCTAACCTACAGGTAGTGGCTAAGGTGCTGGTGCTACAACCTTAGGCACACTAGCTGCGTTAGGATAGCCTGCTACAGACTGATCTGCTGCCTCAACTAGCACACGCCTAGATCTCCCACGGCCTTTGTCGCGACCTCGATTACGACCTCTATCCATATCTACAAGGCAATATATATGCAAATCAATATGCAAGCAGCTGCCACAATACTCGAATGAAAATCAAAGAATATTCAGAGGCAATCTGACCAACTCAATCAAAGATACCTAGGCTCCACACCGACCCCAGACTATACGATAACCTAGTGCTCTGATACCACCCTTGTCACGACCCGTTTTCAGACCATGACCGGTGTACGAGGCGAACACTCTATAGGAGCCCGACCCATCCCGCACAAGCCTCATAAGATAAAAAAAAAACTCTATCCTTTCACTTATTCATAAAAAATTTTCAGAAAAACATTGGAGGAAACTCATATGCATTTGAATGGAAATAATACTTAACAGAAAATAATATATAAAATATTTACAAAGTAAATAAGTCGCAGATCAGTATACAAAACAAAACATAGACCCCATAACCCAACAACACATCGGATGTGGAGCTCTACTACAAATGAATTAGCTCGACCAAGAGGCTCTACTAACCAAAAACATTAATGTCTCACTGTACGTAGATGCAAAATGTTGCCCAGTCTAGTCAATCTGTAACAGAGAAACAAGGCAACATAGAAAAACAAAGCGGTCAGAACCCAGTGAGGGACAACACTCCATATCGCCTCATATGTCCTCACAAAGACTGGTTTGAAAACCATTT
The DNA here is from genome assembly GCA_948243855.1 of Flueggea neowawraea. Taxonomy (NCBI): domain Eukaryota; kingdom Viridiplantae; phylum Streptophyta; class Magnoliopsida; order Malpighiales; family Phyllanthaceae; genus Flueggea; species Flueggea neowawraea. Next base: position 7,130 of record CAODLS011262814.1, read on the forward strand.
AAAAACTAGCACATGCGGTATACGACAAATATACTTACATATATACTATATACGTAGTATGGTTGCCAAGAAAATATTTCGAAATTGTTTGCACCAAAAGCAATAGTATTAGGTTTTTCTTAAAGCATTATAAACTTATCATGGGACCATACAAACTCGTGGTGTGGTCTATGCCACTCCCTCACTGTATAATGATCGTGGACTCTGCCACTGATCCATAATCCAATCGTGTACCGGGATATGGTAACATGGCTACCGCCTACCTCGATAGCTAGGTCACAACAAGCATTGGTATACCAAAGGCTACGTAGCTTATGTGTCCTATAATCAAATGTAATTTAGCAACGTGTATGTTTTTGCTTTTGGTGCAAACGATTTCGAAATGTTTTCTTGGCAACCATACTATGTATATAGTGTGTATGTAAGTATATCTATCGTATAGCGCATGTGCTAGTTTTCAAATGGTTTTCAAACCAGTCTTTGTGAGGCACATATGAGGCGATCTGGAGTGTTTTCCCTCACTGGGCTCTGACCCCTTTGTTTTTATATGTTGCCTTATTTCTTTATTACAGATTGATTAGACTCGGCAGCATTTTGCATCTACGCACAGTGATACATTAACGTTTTTTGTTAGTAGCGCCTCTTGGTCAGGCTACTTCATTTGTAGTAGAGCTCCACATTCGATGCGTTGTTGGGTTATGGGGTCTATGTTTTGTTTTTTTTATTGATCTGTGACTTATTTGCTTTGTAAATATTTTATATATTATATTCTGTTAAGTATTATTTCCATTCAAATGTATATGATTTTCCTCCAATGTTTTTCTGAAAATGTTTTATGAATAAATGAAAGGGTAGAGTTTCTGATTTTATGAGGCTTGTTCAGGATGGGTCGGGCTCCTATAGAAAGTTTGCGTCGTATGCCGGTCATGGTCCGAAAACGGGTCGTGACACTTAGACATTCTGATTCAAAGTTTGATGATATGACTTCTTTGCTGCAACAGACTATAGCCGGGGTGAATAAGTTGGCCATTGGGCAATAGCAATTATCTTAGAAAATTAAGGCACAAGTGTGTGGGATTTGTGGTGTGCAAGAACACCCAACAGATATGTGTCCGTCTTTTCAAGAAGATGATGTTGTCGAAGTTAGTGGATCGGAGGGATATGCCTAGAATATATGGAGGATGTATGATCCATATTCCAATACATACAACCTCGGATGGAGGGATCATCTGAATCTGAGGTACGGGAATAATGGGACTAGCTTCACTAATTCGGCCTGAGGAATCAAAATACAACCCCTCAAAATGCTTAGTACCAACACGCTCCAAAGACTGATAGAGTGCAAAGCTTAGAGGAAATTGTGAAATCATTGGCAGCTTCTACACAACAATTTCAATCAACTACAGAATCCAACATTTTAGAGCTGAAAGACCAAATTAGCAAATTAACCACCCCTATTAGCAAGCTTGAGAGCAAAAGGAAATTGCCTCCCTAACCTGATATCAATCAAAGGCAGAATACAAGTGTCATTGCTCTTCGAAGTGGGAAATAACTTCTCAGTACTGAAAAAATGTCACACTCTCTGTGTGGTCATGCCACAGTTCCTGAAACAAAAATAGAGACTCAGAAGAGTTTAAAAGAGGTACCAGTGGTTGTCAAACCTGAAAGGCCACCTTTTCCACATAGATTACAAAAGAAAAAGAGTGTTATGGATGATCAAGAGGTCTTGGAAATATTAAAGAAAGTAGAAATTAACATAACTATGTTTATAGCAATCAAGCAGGTACCTAGGTACTGTAAATTGCTAAAAGAGTTATGCACAGGTATGAACATATTCAAGGGCGACAAAAGAGTTCACATGGGAGAGATAGTCTATGCGGTCTTGCAAAAGAAAATGCCTATCAAGGAGAAAGACTCAGGTATGTTCACTATCCCTTGTAAGATAGGCAATATTGGAATTGAACAAAGGCGCATCTATTAATCTAATGCCTTTATCTATTTATTCTACATTGAATATTGGACCTTTAAACCAAAATGGTGTTGTACTAACATTGGTTGAGTGTTGCACTGTTTTCCCTGAAGATGTTTTATAGGATGTTTTGGTGCAGGTAAACGACCTAGTTTTTTTTGTAGACTTTTATGTACTCGATATGGAGGATGATAAAACAGCAAATTCGCGGCTGATACTGTTAGGGAGACCTCTTTCTGAAAACTACAAAAATGAAGATCGATGTGCATGATGGGACCCTAACCATAGAGTTTGATGGGGGCATTGATCAAATTCAATATTAATGATTCTATGAAGCACCCCAGTGATTTTTCTTCTAATCTTACAATTGATTGTTTTGACCCGCTAACTGATAAATATTTGGAGTTTTGTGGTGATGATTCTTTACAGGTTGCATTAGCTGATAGCATTAGACTGCAGATGTTAGCTGAAAAAGAGACAACATGGGTGATATTGTCGACTCTGCTTAGCATAGTACAAGATTTGTACGCTCTCTAAAACCGCTACCTGTAGAGACGACATTTTTGCAGTTGTCTGAGACGATGAATAAACTTCTTCCTTCTATTGTGTAACCACCAGAGTTAGAACTGAAGCCACATCCTGAACACTTGAAATACTCCTTTTTGGGAGACAAATAAATGTTACTTGTCATGATTTCAAACAAGCACCATCAGGGTGAGCAAGAAAGGTTCATTTGCGTCTTGAGAGACAATAAAGAAGCCATTGGATGGATGATTGCAGACATAAAAGGGTTGAGCCCATCCATCTGCATGCATCGAATCTTATTGGAGGACGATTGTAAACCCAGTAGGCAACCTCAGCGCAGACTGAACCCGCCAATGATAGAGGTTGTGAAAAAGGAGATTCTCAAACTTCTAGATGCAGGTGTGATCTATGAAATATCTAACAGTAAATGGGTAAGTCCAACTCAGGTAGTTCCTAAGAAAACTGTTATCACTATTGTTACGAATGATCAAGGTGAGTTGGTTCCCACTCGTGTTCCAAATGGATGGCGTGTCTACATAGACTATAGGAAGTTGAATGTTGTAACTAGAAAAGATCACTTCCCACTTCCTTTTGTTGATCAAATGCTTGAACGTTTAGCTGGTAAAACTCACTATTGTTGTTTAGATGGCTATTCAGGTTTTCATCAGATTCCTGTGGCTCTTGAAGATTAAGAGAAGAAGATGTTTACCTACCCTTCGGTAAGTTTCTATACTGACGCATGCCATTCGGTCTTTGTAATGCACTTGCCATGTTTTAGAGATGTATGGTAAGTATCTTTTTTGACTATGTAGAAAACATCATTGAATTTTTTATGGACAATTTTACTGTGTATGGTTATTCTTTTACATCATGTTTGGAAAATTTTGGGAACGTGCTTAAGAGGTGCATTGAGACTAACCTTGTGTTGAATTATGAAAAATCCATTTTATGGTTATTCAAGGCATCATTCTAGGTCATGTAATTTCGGCTAGGGGAGTTGAGGTCGATAAGGCTAAAATTGATGTTATAAAATCTTTTCCTTACCCTGCAACTGTGCGGGAAGTTCGTTCTTTTCTTTGCCATGCAAGATTTTACATATTGGAATTCATCACTAAGTTTATGACATTAACAAGCATACATGGCAGCGGAAACAACAAAAAATTTGATCTAGAATTCCTCCAATGATCCATGCACAGCGACATACACGATTAGGGTTAGCGTATTTTACCTTAAAACACGATGCTAGAGTGAATGACTGAATGGAGTATTGGTATAGCTTTTAGTATAAAACTAGAAACCCTTTCTCCCACGTTGTCTTTGCACGAACATGACTAAAGGTATCCACACAAACAAACTCTTTTGGAATGGTGGAGTGTACTAGCACTTAGAATCTCTATTCTAGTCTTACAAATAATATTTTCTCTCTTTGCAAGTGGCACTCACAAATTCAGCCAAAGTATGACCAATGAATAATTTGGCCTTGCCTCTTACCTATTTATAGGTACATGGAAGATCTTAAATAGGTGCACTAGGGTTAGCCTTTCTTGTCCCACAAGAATAAGTACTTCCTAATTAATTATGTGCACCTAATTAGTCATGCACTCTTAATTAGTCATTGACTTGCTAATTACATTTGTGCCGAATCATTCCTCTCCTTGTCATACAAGAATTCGGTCTTCTTATTCAAGAAGTAGTGTGCCAAATTAATCACATCCTAATTAGAGTGTCCTGAATTTCTCCTTGTCATACAAAAATAGAGACTCCTAAATAATAGGAAGCTTGATGTGTGTGCCGAAATTCAATATGGATTTATTAATGTTATTGGGCTTTTAATTACATGATATATTATCATTAAATGAGTCACTCCCTTATTAAAATATATGGGCCGAATTAATTATGTCATACATAATAACATGTCCACAAAATATTTAACTTAATAAGATGCAATTTATAATAAAAGCCCATTACATTAATGTATTATATCTTATATCATATTTAAGATATAAATCACAAAATCCTGAATTATTATTGATTAATCAAATTAATCATCTTAATAATTCAATCACGATAAGAGAGAATATTTGCAAGCCAATCCAATTCGTTCTAGTGTCTGACCCAATAGACCCACTCGAAATTGGCAATGGGCCTTGTCCCAAAACTTGGGCCCAAAGTCCATAAGCTGTATCTAGTAATACATTATGGCAACTCAAAATCAAGTGGAGTCGATGATCCTAGTTAACCTTTGATAGTTTGATATTTAGTCCTTTTGTCTCACGATATCTCATTTAAGCATAAGGCATGGTCACCTGTCAACCGTATATTGCCTAATGTGTTTCTTGATCCCAAATAGATTGATATAACAAATGACATTCACAACCCTTTATCAATTCATTCGAGTATGCATACATTCCATCAATCCTACTCATCAAGTGGCCTAAAGATATAACTCATCTTAAGAGGAACAAATTTGCTACTCTCATTATCACTCATCTACAAGATTCATGACATATCCAAACATAGCTTTTATTGTTACCCTATTATGGATAACATTTGACTAAGTCAAAACATGCGATTCCTCAGGTAGGATTCAATAGTGAGTTTTAGTCAGAGGACTCAAATATCACCACTGCATGAAAACTACTTGTGACATTACTCCATGAAGTGCTTTCATCGCGACTAGTCCAATACATGTTCCCTAACATGTATCTATGTTCTAATTGACATCATATATCCATAATTAGTAAAATGTGAGTATCTTCTTAACAACATACTAACCTTAGTTTATTATCATTCCCAGGATAATAATCGATTATGGACATTTAGAATAGCATTCCATTTACCTTATGGTTTTACTATCAAGTCATACACTTGATGACTTAAGGAAGAATCACCTATTTATGGAGATTTTATCTTCATATAATATTTCATATATATGAAACAAAATTCCTCTTTATTTAATGATAAATTGAATGACAATGTTAATTGATTGGACTAGGGCACTAAAACTAACATCACAGGCGCTTCATTAAGGACTTCTCAAAAATTGCTTTGCCTTTGTGAAATTTGATGCAAAAAGACACGCCCTTTGAGTTTGATGACTCATGCAAAATTGCGTTCGACATACTCAAGGAAAAGTTAACTTCTGCACCCATTCTGAAGGCTCCCGACTGGGATTTTCCGTTTAAGTTAATGTGTGATGCCAGTAATCATGCAGTTGGCGCAATACTGGAACAAAGAGCTGGCAGAGATCCTCATGTCATCTATTATGCTTCAAAGAAGCTTGATAATGCTCAAGTAAATTATTCTACTACTAAAAAAGAACTGTTTGCAGTAGTTTTTGCCTTAGAAAAATTTAGATCATATTTACCTGGAACTAAAGTGATTGTTTATTCTGATCATGCAGCTTTAAAGTACCTAATGAGTAAGAAGGATGTCAAACCAAGGCTCATTTGTTGGGTTTTATTACTACAAGAGTTTGACATTAAGGTAAAAAAACAAGAAAGGTGCCAAGAATCTAATTGCTGATCATCTCAGTCGGTTACCTAACATTCCAGAGACGAGTAAAGAAATCTCTGCAGAATTTCCTGATGAACATCTTTATGTGTTGGGCACATCATCATGGCCATGCAGAAACCTGTGGTATGCTGATACTGTTAATTACTTGACCAACCATGTTTTTCCTGAAGGCTACATCAGGCCTCAGAAGCACAAGTTGAAAAGTGACACCAAATATTATATTTGGGATGACCGTTACCTATGGAAGATGTGTTCAGATCAGATTATTTGTAGGTGTGTACCTGAATCTAAGATCTCTTATATTTTACAGTTTTTCCATTCGTCAGCTTGTGGTGGTCACTTCGGTCCTAATTGAACAACAAGGAAGGTTCTTGAATCAGGTTTGTGCTAGCCCGACATCTTTCGAGATTCTTATGCATTTTGCAAATCTTGTGAACATTGCCAGCAGGTCGAGAATATTAACCAAAAGAATGAAATGCCCCAAATGCCTATGCTTGTCTGTGAAATTTTTGATGTTTGGGGTATTGATTTTATGGGTCCTTTTCCTTCTTCTTTTGATAATCAATATATATTACTTGTTGATTATGTTTCAACATGGGTAGAAGCAAAGGCTATGTTGTAGATTTCTTGAAGGCTAATCTCTTTGCTAGATTTGGCATTGCTAAGGCAATCATTAGTGACTGAGGCACTCATTTCTGCGACTGGGTGGTGGCAGCATTGTTCAAGAAGTATGGTGTTACGCATCGAGCCTCCACTGCCTATCACCCACAGATAAACGGGAAGACGAGGTTTTGAATAGAATCATTAAAGGAATTCTTAAAAAGAGTGTCAATCCTAACTATAAGAACCGCTTACAAGACTCCCTTAGGTATGTCACCTTATCGTCTTATATATGGTAAATCTTGTCACCTTCCTGTTGAGATTGAACACAAGGCCTTTTGGGCAGTGAAAGAGTGCAATATGAATTTTCAAGAGGCTGGACAATATAGAAAGTTGCAAATTCAAAAGCTCGAGGAGATTCGGAACCATGCTTATGAGAATGGAATGATATACAAGGCCAAATCTAAAGCTTTCCATGATAGCCAAATTTTGCATAAAAACCTCAATGTGGGTCAAAAGGTACTTATTTTAGATTCAACTTTGAAACTTTTTACAGGCAAGCTCCGATCGAAATGGGTTGGTCCTTTTGTGGTTGTGCAAATCTATCCACGTGGTCCTATAGACATTCAGAGCATTGAGTCAGGGAAGATTTTTAAGGTAAATGGACAACGTTTGAAGCCATTCTATAAAGGTTTTGTGTAGTGTGTGGTTGATGTAGAGTATATTGCTGAACCTTTTTACAATTGAACGTGGCCTTTAGTCCAACTAAGACAACGTAAAAGAAGCACTTCTTGGGAGGCAACCCAAGGTTTTTATTTTTATTCTTGATATTGTTAATTATTTTGATTATTTTTGTAGATGGATTAATCCAACAGCATGTGTTTACTTTTTGGGATATTACGCTGACGAGATTTTCGAGGATTTCATTTTGTTTGCTAATGAGATTGGTTTTATTTTGTAGGACAAATAGACCAGGAGAACGACATTTTAATGGGGGAGTATAAGTGTGAGGACGTGACAGTGGCCGAAGTGTCAAGGCTTTTTAGGTGTTCGTGCCAAAAAAAGCAAACTGCAATGCCATCATTTCTGCCAAAATGGTGTGCACGATAGAGGCTGCCCTCCACCCTAAAACGCCATCGTCTGACATCAAAACGCAGCCCACCCACTTACAGCATTCGACGTTGTTTTGAACAAGCCAGAAGTGCACCTCATGTCCTTCATCCGACGTCGTTTCCCTGCAATCATAAGGGAAGTGGTGTCGTCAAAGGTTTACACCTAAAGACTAAGGCAAGTGTACTTATCGTCTATAGCAAATGGACCCTTGAGTACCGAGTGTCGTATCCCACAGAGACTACGATTATTAGCTACTCAACCTTCCTCTATTATCTAGCTGGCAAATTAAATGATTTTGAATCTATAAAATAAATAAACTAAACAAA
>CAODLS011262994.1:0-28513 GCA_948243855.1 Flueggea neowawraea
CACAATGTAAGGATCACCACTCAAGTTCCCAAGAAACTCAAAATCAATTTCATCCCATGTAGACCCTTGTGAATGTAACTACAAATCATGAAATAAGTCCATGTTAATAAGGCTTCATATATGAAGTAACAATGAAAAATAAACCCATATGTAATTTAATAATATTGGATTCCTCCCGCACGTAGGCCAGAGGATTCATAAGTAACAAAGGCTTGAATTTACTTACATAAAATGATGTGACAGTGCCAGCAGAGTTGTCAGGAACAAGCTTCAATTGTATATCAAATCTCCCATAAAGATACTCATTTTTTGACTGAAAATCTGAGCCAGAGTTCTTGTCGAGTGAAAGTGTAACAAGGTTGCTATCGAGTATCTTAGTCCTACCATCTCCAAAAATGATATCAACATCTTGGTAAAAATTACCAGCAGAAACAACAAACAAAGAGCCAAATACCATGAAAAAAAGATGATAACAACATCGATGTCAACGAAACTGGTGAAATATAAGAAGCCATTTTGACAAGTTTGAGGTATTTTATAGAGCTCTAATTAACGTTATTGCTTTCTGATTTTGACACGATAATTGGGGCACACGTTTGTGCTAAATTTATAGGGAGTCTTAAGAGGGTTGAAAATGTTCCAACAAAGCATTTGTTGTGGAGTGTGGACTTTGGTTTTGGTTGTTGTAAAAAATTGAGAAGTAGACAGCTGGATGCCAAAAACTTTGAGCACTTTGTTTAATGGACTTTCTTAATCATACTATGTCCAATTAAATGCAGCTTCTAGGAGCTGGAGCATTAATATGGTTCTATATTTGTAAATTTTAATAATAACAGTGATATTTTAAAAATATCTATTTGGCGTTTGATTTAATACTCAATCTTTTTTTTCTTTTCTAAAATAGTTGGATCAAACACATATGTATCGACTCAACTAGGTTAATTCAATGTATAAGTAGCAATATATAATGTTAGTTCAATTAGGATTCCAAAAAGGATGGTGAGATGTCTTTTATTAAATATTCTCTAAATTGTAGTTTTGAGAAATTCTTTTTGTTGTTAGACCACGAAGTGTTTTGAGTGAGTTTCAACTGTGGACGATATTTTTAAGCTATTACTACGCCTAGAGTAATTCTTGTTCAAGTCGGGTAGGTCTCTTACAGGAGTCAAAGCTCTAACTCCTGGTTTTAAATGACTGCGTACATGAGTAATGTTTGAACTCCCAACCTCGCTTAAGTCAGGAGAGCCCCTTACCAAGTCACTTGTGCCCGAGGTTAGTTTTGAGAAATTTTTTAAGAGGGACAAATTTAAATGAAATTGGTAGTTTTTATATTATGGGACCATCACTTCAAATTTGATATATCAATGATCATTTTCCGTTAACGAAATTTCTTTCGTTAATATTTACACCCCTCTCAAATTATAAGCTGGTCTTTTTTAACAAAAATTAATTATATATGTGGCATTATATTACAATATATCCTTATGCATCGTACATTTTTTTGAATTAAATTTTATTAAAATTGTGGAGGACATTTAAGAACTATATACGTTTTCTATATTAAGAAATTCAAATCCAATACTTTTACTAATTCTACATATAGATTTTTAATGAATATGAAAATTTGACTAGAGTTATTATTGATAGATAACATACTTTTCTTAAAATTTAAATTAATAAATAAAGTACTTTTAAAATTAGCATGCTAATTTCTAATAGAATTCTTATGAACTTATACTCCATTAGTATTAAAACCAATTCTTGTACTAATTAAGAATCGAATCGATAGTTCAATTTCCGTGGAAGAGAAAAAAAAATAAATGACTTGTAAGAAAAAAAAATTCTGATGAAGTCCATATAAGAGCGGAATGATTATGCTGTTGGTTTATTGTTGGTGGAGGGTTCCGTCCTAGGTTGTGCCCACTATGAAGCCTGAGGTGGATTTATGGCTTAAAGAAACCGTGTGTGGAATTTGAGGAACAAATCGTGTTTTCTCTAGTAGCTTCCAATAGGAAATCCACTCAGTGGATAGGCTTAGTGTATCAGCTACTTAAAGCTCCTAGTTTAAGTGCAGATTTTGAGTTCTAGAAAGATCTAGCCTGTCATAGAGAAACAAGCTCTAAAATAGCCAATACAACTAGTCACAATCTACGTCTCAACTCTGCCCTGGGACCAGGCTGATTATAAAACTTGACAAGAAAAAATACAAACCAATCCGTAGCTATATGCTAGTCACAAACAAAAAAAATGTGATCGTTCTCATCCTTCTAAGAAGTTTTTTTTTTTAATTCTTTGGTCTTTGATATCCATATTACTGTACAAAATTCAAAGTTTGATGGATAGAGACAGAGTTGCTCATATTCTCCCGGAATTTGTTAAAAGAAAATGCTTGTTCATATCCCTATTATGTAAAAAAGATTTGCAATCACATTTTTCTTGTTGATGTAAATTATTATATTTTGAACTTAGTACGGTGAATCAATTTCAATTTCATAAAATGGCAGCAGTAACAATCAAGTTATTTACCAATGATGAAGATAAACTAATTATTTTGAGTCTTCTGAGGTTTAATAAGAGAAAGTTGACAATTAAAAACTTAGGCGTCCCTCTCAATTCTACTAGCTTAAAAAGGGAGCACTGTACTGTTTTGGTAGATAAAATTTCTTTACGTAGTAATTCTTGGACTGCTAAATATCTCTCTTATGCTGGAGATTGCAGTTGGTTAACTCTGTTTTGAGAAGTATCCAAGTGTATTGGTGTTCTATTTTTGTGTTGTCAAAATCTGTGGTGAATGATATTGATAAAAAGTGAAGATCTTTTTTTGTGTGGTTAGGATAGGACCAGGGCTTGTAAACCAACAGTTCCCAAACAACAAAGCCCCTCGATTGCAGTTGGGCTTGGAGTAATTTGTTGAAATTTAGGCAGGGCTTAATCCATGGTTTTCAATATATTTGGGAGATGGAAAGAAATTTTCCTTTTGGCATGATCCTTGATTCATGGCAACTCAGTGTTGGATAGTTTTACTTCGTTGAATATTTTTGATTCTAATATTCCTAAATATGCTTAAGTTGCTGATTTTTGGAGGAATAATATATGGCATTTATCTGATCCTCTAGATGATGAAACTGAGGCGGCGTGGAATGCTATTTCACTAATTTGCCCAAGTGCACTCAGATCTGATAGAATAAAATGGAAGCGTTCATCCAATATTGCTTACACTATTAATAGTGTCTGGAATGAAATGCGACCTAAAGCAAAGACTGTTACTTGTTGTAAGCTGGTTTGGGGTCCTGCACACATCCCTAAACATTGTTTCATTGTATGACTAGTCTTGCATAATAAACTTGCTGTAAAGAACAGACTACACCACAGGTGGATGGTTCATGATGATTTGTGTGTATTCTGCACTTTACAATCTGAAACCATTGACCATTTATTCTTCTCATGTACTTTTACTGCAAGTATTTGCCCTTTTCTTATGGCTAAGTGTAGCATCTCTCGTGGTATATTGCTTTGGAGAAGAGAAGTGAGCTAGTTTACTAGAAGAACTAAAGGCAAGTCTATGGAGAGTATAATCAGAAGAGTGTTGTTCAATGCTGTTATATATTGGATTTGGATTGAAAGGAATGAAGTTGATTTTCACCAACATAATGCACAACTGATCAGATTCAGAGAATAGTACTTGACAGTATTAAATTGAAAATAGAAGGCATCGAGCATTTCCTAGCTGCATCTCGATGCCTTGATTTAGATGTTCCGATTATTGTCTAGTAGTAGTGTTGTGGTGTATTGTGAAGTCTAGTGTTTTAAGTTTTTTTTTGCCTGCTCTAGATTGTTTTTATCTCTATTTCCAGGTTTGAGTTAGATTTTGGTAAAGACAACTTAGAGTGGGATGATATTTCTCTTATATATGCTTACATTGTATTCATTCTTTTAGGGCAATGGAATTATTTGATTTACCAAAAAAATAAAACAATCAAGTTATTTTGAATATCGATCAACTTAGTGGTAGCTAGTTTGGGACATAAAGATTTTCCATTCAAAATTCACCTTGATGGAAAACGATTTAAGTGATTAGAAAATGACTCCAATAAACTTCCATGCGCCAAAAAAAAAATCGGTCAACTTCTTGTTTGTTTACATTTTCAGCACTATCATAACATAGATTTCAATAAAGTGACAAAAGATCGAAATGGATTAGAGCAGCAACAGAAGTAAAGAGCTTAACACAAGTCCAATCCTAAATCAGTCCATTTGGGAGAAGACAAAATTCGAGTTACTAGAAGTGGTAATCACGCGGTCCAACAACAAAATTTTGCAATATTTATTTCGTACAATCTACTTTTACTTATTACAGATATATTTTTCAATATTTTATCCGTACGCACGTCAATTTTCAGATTCACAGACATATATTATTATTACGTACGAACATACTATATTATTTATATATTATTTTTTATTTATATATTATTTAGATGTCGTTAGGGTGCCTCTATTTCTCCATTGATTCCCCTTTTTCATTGGTCCCCCATAGTGGTGGACCAATGAAAACACATTCATGTGCACCCCCCCCCCACCCAAAGGCCACAAAACATAAAAAAATTAACTTTTTTTTATTAATTTCTATTTTAAATTTTTTTATTGAATAATTTATTGGTTTTTTTATTGAAAAAATCCTTCATTTTTTTATTTTTTGTATAATCTAATTTACTCTAATTTTGTAATAGTTTAACTTCTATATAGTAAATTTTAATATTTTTAGTACAATTTAATTTTTCTATTTTAAAATTATTTATATTTTTGTACAAAAATTTTATGGTATGATTCGTAAAATATATATTTTTTCACTAATTAGAAATATTTAATTTTTTGTGTGGAAAAATGAATTTTATGTAGTATATATTATAAAAGAAAATTAAATAAAAAGTTGAGTGGTAACGAGTCTCCTACGAGAGTCTAATGAGAGTCTAATGAGAGTCCAAACTATTTGAATAAAAGGGTCTAATGAGAGAGAGGAGTCAATGAAAAACTGATATGACAGTGATGTGACAAAATATTGAACCCAAAATAGGTCTAACTGTTGGAGATGCCCTTATAGTTTGTTGATATCTTGTTTATATATTGTTTAAATGTGTTTTATATGTTTAAAATAATAAATAAACAAATTTGAATTTTTATATGTTGTTAATTTGTTGTTGCTACTATGTTATATGTTGTTTTCAATATATAAACAACATATAAACTTCATATAAATAAGATATATGTTGTTGTTTATCTGTTGTATATATGTTGTTTAAATGTTGAAAATAATATATAAATAAATCAGTAATTTATATGTTGTTGATTTTTTGTTTATATATTGTTTATATGTTACTGATAACTTGTTTAGATATTATTTTCAACATATAAACAATATTAAACAAGATATCAATAATACATAAACAATATTCAAGTTTTTAAATAAGAAACAACACATAAACAACATACAAACAAGTCCGAAAAAAATGAACAAATTTTAATCAAATTTAAACAAGTTTTAAATAAGAAACAAGATATAAAATCAATACAAACAAATTTTAAATAAGAAACAATATATAAACAAGTTCTAACAAGTTTAAAATAAGCCTGAAAAATAAACAGATTTTAAACAAATTACAAACAAGTTTTAAAGAATCCATAAAATGTAATTTATTAAATTAGAAATGTAATTTATAAAATTTGGTAACATAATAATTTTTATTTTATGCCAAAATATTGAAACTAGGCCTAATTGACCCATAATATCTTAATGTAGTTGCTATGAATCTGAAAATGGCCCTTACTAAAGTTAGGTTACGCCTGGCCCGACCATTGATTTGGCTGGAGATCTTTTTTGTGGTTTTCAGGATACTTTCTTGCTGCAACCTAAGTGTACATAATACATTGACACATTTTCTTGACGTTTCTAAACTTTGTAACAAAAAATATTGTGTCAGGAAATAGATTAACACAGTAATACAACAAAAATTGTTTATTAGTCATAAAATCCATGTAAAACATCGTCCAAATCCTAAGTTAGAACATAAACACCAAATCCTAAGTCAAGTCTAAACACCAAATCCCTAAGTGAAAAACTGAACATGAACGTAAGACTTCTTCAGAAATTTGCTAAAGGTTTCAATCACCTTTGGTCGCAGAAGGTGATTGTTGTTGAAAACTATTGTTCTGATCCATGTGAAAGAACTGATCAACACTATTATCATCAATGTTGTCATTGGACAACACACTACTGTTATGGCTTAGAGCACTTGGAAAATTCCAATCATATGAACTAGGATGATAATGATACTCTTCGAACCGTTGATTATCATAACTAACATTGCTTTGCATTGGCATTGGCCTATCATGGATTGGAATCTTTTGATGATGAAACCCATTTGGATCCTGCACAAATACCGACTGGCGTGAAGGATAACGAACTGGAGCAGCCATTTCTCTTCCTCTTCCATAGAAGTTGGGATACTGTGCAGAATTATGGAATCTCTGCATATAACCTACTGAACGAAGATACTCCATTTGATTCACATGATTAGGCAACAACTCGGGTTGATCAGACAACATTGAAGTTTGCTCATGATTCAGAGGATTAGGGAACAACTCGGGTTGATCAGGCAACATTAAAGTCTGCTCATGATTCAGAGGATTGGCCAACAACTTGGATCGATTAGGCAACATTGAAGTCTGCTCATGTTTCATCGGAGAATTGGGCAACATTGGATTCTGCGGCGTCGTTTCATAGGGCAGAGAAACTGGCAATATTGGTGCTTGCTTCTGTTGTTCATTAGTACGCAGTGGCTGTGGAGGTGGATGCTCATCTAGGTTGTGCTTATCCTCTGTATTATCCCTGTTTCTGCAAGATTTATCTGCCTTCTTATATACTTTGCATAATACCCATTCATCAAGCTGCACAAGAGTATAAAAACAATCAATAATTAATTCACAATTGAATAATCCATAGAGAGAGTTTTGCCGCTCGTAATAATCGTACTTGTTTTGAATACAACTCAGTCAATCTATCAAAAGAATAGTCGTCTAAAGAAATCTGACCTTTAATTTCGCCACTAAAAAGTTGATTTTCTTTTGTCACTTATTGTATTTAGTAACGAAGCTTGGAACTTTAGAGGCTAAATTTCACCACTAAATGGGAACAGCAGATAATAATAAATGTAATATGAAATTACCTTCATATCGCTCCCAACTCGCTCTCTTTTTGTAGGATTTTCAACTCTATACTCATGCATAATCCATTGAGTTTTATCACCTCTTGGAGGTTTTCCCTCAATGAAAACCAATGACTTCCTGTATCCAATTTTGGCACCATTGGATCTTATGGATTTATCAGCACCAGTAGCCTTCCAATATCCATTTCCGGCTGCTCTGTCTGGTCTCTCCCCATGTGGGTACTTCCGATATCTCGGTGTAAAGAAGTACCACTCATTGTCTCCATTGCACTTGTATTCAGCTGCAAATTTTTTGTCCATTACGTAATTAATTTTGTTAAAGATCACTGGTACCAAACACTTACATTATCAATAAAGATTAAGACTTGAAGTAATTATTAATAACAACTAGAGTATGTTTTCAAAAATATTGATCAAGAACTTAAATTAAATAATTATGAATTTGCTCCATAATAAAAACTGAATTTAGAGAAAATAGTGCTTTTAAGTACTATTCATTACAGATGCCCACATACTATACTAACATGGCATAATTCTTAATTGTGTTTCTTTACACATTGTTCTCCAAATGCCTCTCTTGGTTTGGAGGTTTTTGGTCTTATTATGATCCGATTTATCAAAAAAAAAAGTACTACTAAATTACATGTTAGTAAGTAATTTTCTAGTCATCACTGAATTTTAAGATTCCTATTCATAAATAATATGATTTGATATCTATCCATATGATTTGCTAGATGAGTCAAAAACATTCATCAAACTAAATTACCAAAAACCATTCTTACCAAAACAAATTACCAAGAACCATAGCACCGACGTATCATGAACAATACGAAACTAGATTGAAAGATTACAAGAAATTTTGAAATAATATACTTGTACACCTAGCCAACATAGAATCTAAAAGCACAATCTAAATTACAAGTAATTTGACTGGGCAACATCAAAAATTACTGACTGATACATACAAGAAAATTAATATGGTTTTATATGCCTCCCATACTTCGCATGAATAACAATATAAAAAAAATATTAATGAAGAAGTAAATTAATGAAGTGTAACAAAACAAAACTAAGATAATGTAAATAACCTGTAAGGGTGGCAGGACTTTTTTAGTAGAGTTCAACATCCCTAAACCTGTTCGCAGGCAATGGGTGGTTTGTGATCTTCTTGGCCAAGTAATGAACAATAAGTTCATAGTCTTCAGGTTTGAACCTATAACCAGGTGGCAATGAATCGAAATACTCGTCTTCATCATAAAAAGACTTACAAACGTTTTCTTGATTGTCGCCGACATGCTCTTGATTCTCAAGAACAGCGACGTCGTCTACTTGATGGGTAAAGTTGGAGTCGACATGGTTAGTGACAACGCAAGAAGGGTTAATGTCATGGTTTCGTTCGGTTTTTTCGGTTGGCGTAATTGGTTGAGTGGTTAATGAGGCTTCCCGAGAATGGTGGTCTTCCATGGTGAGAGGACTCTGACTCAGAGGAAGATTCAGAGAAGGAAGAAGATTTTTATTTTTGCAAGAAAGACGATTATGAAAATATATTTTTATATAATCTTTGTTTTGGGAATCTAGATTGTTGTTTAAGTCGTTATAAAAGATAAACAAAAAATTAAATAAAGATAAACAACCTTTTATTTTGTTTAGATATTATGAAGAGTTAGAGATAAATAATGACAATATTAAAAATTATTTCGTTTAAAATACGTGAAGTAAATAAATATAACATCTTCTTTACTACAAAAACGAGTTTATTGGACCTCAATACATAAGGCTGTATTCGTACTACTGTTGGCCAACAAATTGTATGTATATTAGGTTAAAACTTGCGGGATGTGATGTTTTCTTCTTCTTTTTTGCAGTAAGCTTTTTAATTTCTTATCTAATTGTAATTAAATGATTCTATAATGTACAAATAACTCATACATAAACACTAAATATGTCTTACGTCTCTTCGTATAAATAGTTACCTTACAAAATTCAAGACGCGCAACCAAATTATTTGGTTGCTATATGTATCCATTTGAACGTTTAATAACTGAAGAATTGCACTTCATTGATCTTGGTTTTGAAAAAAAATTATCACAGTGATAGCAGCTCACATGTTTTAAGACTTGTATGGAAGTTGTCATATAATTAACACTACAAGAAATTTGCCAATTATCTATGCAAAAAATCGTAGGCAAATGTGCCTTTCTCATAGACAGAGAGTATTTGCTACAAAAAAAAAATCGGAGGACAAAACGTAGAGGATTCCTAGTAAGTAAATGTTATTGCCCACGTTTTCCTATTTCGTGGAGAAAGGTACAATGTTTGCCTATACTTTTTATCGTAACTAAAAATTGCCCAAATACGTGGTTGGTTGTTGCAAATCGTAGAGAGAGGAACAAATTCTCTATTAAAAAATTCATGGAGAATGATATATTTTGTCTATGAAACGTAATCACAGAGAATTGTTGTTATATTTTTTTACCTACGAAACGTTTTATTGTAGAGAAAGGAGCTGTTTCGCTACACCACTGTTTCGTAGATATTTTGCATCTTCGTCTATGATTTACGTAATCCATAGGCAAATCTATAATTATTTTCATCAGTATCATGTTTTCTCGCTACGATTTCTTTGTTTTGTCTACGATTTCTCAAATCATGGATAAATGTCATTTTTAATTATCTTTTATTTCCTAGCTTATAGGATATTTTTGTCTACAATTTTGTTTATTCGTGGCAAAATGTCTTTCCCGGAGAAATTACTCAATTACTCAGTTCCAAGTTCCCAATGGCTCAGAGCTAACCACAGCCAAGACCACAAGAAAAGATAAATTTTTGCAGATCCAGCAAAAACTATAAGCAGAAAGTGCAATTTAAGGTCCAACAGCATGAAGAAAGAGCAACTGGCAATTATTGGTTTGTTAAACTAAACTTCACATGATATCAATTTCTTAAAAGTATCAGCTCCTCAACAATGCTAAAGGAAACAGCAAACCTTCAAAACACACACAACTAAATTCCAAGATGGAAATGGAAAAGGAAACTCCCACAAATACATGAACCTGTAAATCAATTTGCAAATGTTTCTTGAAGGGCAAGAATTAGCCTCATTAATATGTTTACAGAAACATATTGATGTACCTCTATGGGTGTTTCTCTTCTCTCAGCAGCAGCTACAAGCGTTTCAATGTTCAAAGCAGAGCCAAACGCTATCAGGTAATAATCCACAGTAGCACTGTAAGCACTGTAGGATGATAGCATATTCAGAAAAATACAGAAAAAACTTATCAGAACACAATAACACAGTTTAAAAAAAAATGAAAGAATCATTTCCGTTATAGGGGGTTACTTGTTGAGCTAGCCACTCAGGAAGGACGGACAAAACCAGGTGAAGGAGACAGTAAAGATGAAGCACTAGCAGCACTCTGTGACTGCAAACCCAGCGATTAACAAGGAGAGCTTGAGAAATCACAAGTCAAAATCTCAAGCACTTGAATGTAATTAGAGGAAAGAGACATACCTTCTGAACATTAGAAGAGTCACCCGAAACAGCAATAGAAGATACCCCTCCAGAAGATAAAAGAGGTTTACTATCAACAGTAGAGGTTACAGAGACTTTATGCCGATCATCAAGAGTGCTATCATGCCTCCGTTGTAGATGAACGCCAGAGGAAAGTTGGTGTTCAGGTTGCATGATGTTAGCATTCATCTACTCCAGTAATGGACCAGATATAATATCGTAGAAGTAGATCAGGATGGACATATAACTTCTATCAAGTGTGTAAACTTAAAAAAAATTTTAAGGATACTGCTAAGTTTTAAATAACAGCACCATCTTATTACAAGAGGTCAAAGGTCTGCAGTCCAACTAAATCTAATACAAGATGGTTTTCATGCTCCAAGTAACGTGGAAAGAAATTATTGTTATGTCATAATTCTTCCTTAATCGCATTTGCAAAAGAAATTACGCAATTACACGCCTTTATTTTTTGGGAATCATGACCAGACTTTTAAGTCCAAAAGAGGAGAAAAACAATATGGACTGGTAACCATGGCTTTTTCGAGGAATCAGTATATTCAAATAGCATCTCAGTCAAAGCGCGGAGAATGACTATATTCATCAGGGATTCACAAAATCACAGTTTCATCTAACATAAATGTAGAATGGCATGGGATAGTACTTAACATTTGCATGCCAATTGCCAAACCACTTTCAAACTAACAATAAAAATGTCAATCAGCAAACCAAAAACAAAAACATTAACAGTACCCAACACTAAAACTTTGATGCTTTTGAAAAGCTGAAATGTGATGAATAAACAATATCTTTACCTCCCCATTTCCAGAGGTGGCCTGAGGCAACCCATGGTAGGGCTGTCAATTTCTGATATGATAACAACTTTGTAAGACAACAAAAACGACACGATACGATTGACATGAATTCAATTTTTGTGATGTTTATGTCTTGTATAATGATTTGTGATATATAAATGACATGATACGATTACGATACGATAACACGAATTGACACCCCTAAACCATGGTGATGAGCAGCAGAAACATTGGTACTTCCATCGGATTCCAAATGGCCCGATGAAATCCTGGCAAGTGCTCGTTCAATAAAGGCAACAATCTCAGCATGAGTGCCACGTAAATGAGAAATCTGCAAGATATGGTTGCAATATTGTGGCCACTAAATCGAACGATCCACAAATTGTTCCAAAGCCTTTGTCCCAAACACAAACATCTGCATGCAGAAAAGCCAACTGTAACAATACGTTACGAAAACAAACCAACTAAAGCCACATGGTATGAAACAAACTTTGGAGCCTGGAGGTTTTCTTAGAGCATCTAAAACCCCACGCAACGCTATTACAAGAGGGAGATGAGTTACAAGCTGATGCTTAATAACAGAACCTGAAAGACAGTTAACAAGCCACACCATAAATCTGCTGAAGGAATAGTTTCACATGCGTCATTCCTTCATAAAAGAATCTAAGAAAACCCCAATTTGAAAAAATAAAAAAAGACAAGCTACATATGTGGACAATTACATCTCTATAGGAAGTGCAAAGACGGTAAAAAAAAAGGTGCCTACTGAAGCAATGCTAGCTAGGTTCATTAAATAAGCAAACAACAAACCAAAAAATTAGTAAAATTTGTACTGCACCCAAGGTAAGCCTGCTGAGACATTTTAAGGCTACAAACAAGTTCACATACAGCACCAGCATTCCAGATAAACTAGCCCATGAGCTATCATAATGATTCTAGAAGACAAACCAAAACCAAAGCTTGCACAAAGGAAGCATATAAAAGCAATTGAAAATAGCATCTAATGGCACCATATTGTTACTAAAACCAAGAGAAAAACACCGACTGCTTCCAAAATTTTGTTCCAAAATCCAAGAATTAAAAACATAAGAATTCCATGTATTCAAAGAATTCATTAGAAAGAAAAAGAAATGATAACTACGGTATGAATCAAACCAGTGCTCAATCAATATTACTGGTTTAATTTCGTGAAAGAAGAATGAGAGCCCCCTATACAAACAAAAGTTGCTATCTATAATGAAACTCACCGAAGAGAACAGCAGCAATCTTAAGTTGCCTCTCTGGATATTTGGGGAAGAATCTATACTCCTCTAAAACGAGAAATCATTTGAACCATTGCATCAATTGAAAGCTGACCAGAAAACATTTGGTGGAAGTAAGAGTTTGCTTCACTCTCAACATCATCTGAATATCCGTCAGGAACAGAAGAATCTGCAGCTCCACAATTCTGCAGTCTCGGTTGGAATCCACAATTGCTGCCTGCAACTTCTCTATTTTTAGTCAATTTAACTGTGTGTTATATTGTGTTTATTGCATCCTTGATTTCTATTTTTTCGAACTCAAAACCAGGCACAAAATTGCGTAAATATTTGGTTAGACATTCACAAGCATTAAGCATAATATAATAACAAGAAATTCTTCGACAAAGCATAACTGAAATAAACATTACAAATTGACTATATGATTAAGCCTTCTTGAAGTCTTAGCCTAAAATAAATCAAATCAGAATAAAATAATGCAAATAACAGACATAAAGCCTGAATGTGTTGACGATGTGAATCACCTGTAAAGCTTGGTTGGTTATCGACACCCTCGTCGTCATGTTGGTGTCATTGTTGGAGTGGTTAATGAGGCTTCCCGAGAATGGCGATCTTCCATGCATGGCAAGAGGACTCTGACTCAGAGGACCATTCAGAGAAGGAAGGCAATTTTTAATTTTGCAAGAAAGACTAATATGAAAATAGGTTGTTATATAATTCTTTTGAAATCTAGTTTGTTGTATAACTCGTTATTATAAAATATAAACAAAAAATTAAAAAAAAATCTGTTATGTTTAGATATTATGAAAGAGTCAGAGATAAAGAACGCCTGTTAACACTTGTCTCGTTAAAAATATAAGTTTTTTGACAACTTAAATAAATTGAAGAAGAAGGAAATCAACAGCCTAGCAATCTTGCCAAGTCGAATTCGTATCAAGAAGGAAATACAACTAATGTCTCCAACGGCTAATTTAGCTTAATTTGCTTAAATCTTGGTTACCATTTATGACCATATATTTAGCTTCCTATTTTATTGATTTATTCCTAGTTTTTCTCTTGTGTGTGTCAAGTAAAGCTGTCAAGCTGTGGTCAACGTAACTGTAAAGTTATTATTGCTGTAAATATATTCTTTCCTAAAATAGGATCTGCTGTAATGTGAGGACATAATTGGGGAGTTGATTTGTTTTAATTAAGGGATACAATACCTTGTAAAAATAACTATATAAAGGGAAGAAAAGCTCAGAGGATGGGAGATCTTCCCACAGAAATCTTGTTTTGGCTATTCTTATTTTGTTATGGTATCAGAGCCCTTTGGGGTTTCTTGTTTTTTGAGTTCTTTGTGAATTTTTTTGGTTGCTTCAGGTTCTTGGTTAATCGATTTTGAGACACTTTTTGGTATTTTTTTTGGCATTGTATTCATGGAAAAATCAGAGGTAGCTTGTATCAGATTTTCAGGCAAGAATTATTTCACCTGGGAATTTCAGTTTCAAATTTATGTTCAATGGAAAGAATTATGGGGGATTGTTAATGGCACGGACAGTTAGCCTACTGATCCGATCAAGGCTGCTGAGTGGACGTCCAAGGATGCTCGTGTCAAGAGCTGGTTGTTGCAAACCATGGATTCTTCACTTGTCGTCAATCTAAGACCATATAAGATAGCTAAAGCCATATGGGATTATCTCAAGAAAGTGTATGATCAGAATAGCTCAGCAAGGAGGTTTCAACTAGAATACGAGATGTCCACTTACACACAAGGAAACTTGTTTGTTCAAGAGTATTATACAGGTTTTGTGACATTATGGGCTAATATACCAACATTGTTTATGCATCGGTTTTGGATACATCTTTGGAAGCGATTAGAACTCTTCATCAGACCAGTCAATGAGATCAATTCCTGATGAAGTTCAGACTTGAATTTGAAGCTGTGAGATCAAATTTATTACTCAGAACTCCTTTTCCATCTTTAGATGATTGTTTGAATGAACTTTATTACGAAGAGCAGCGTCACATGACACAAGCTGCGTTAGAGCAACAAGGAAACTCCACCAATGCTCTGAATGTTGCACAAGGCAAACCTCGGGTCTGAAATATGAACAATACTCAATGTTACAATTGTAAGGAATTTGGAAACGTCTCAAATCAACGTTCCCAAAAGTTTTGCAACTATTGCAAAGTTAAAGGACACATTATTTCTGAATGTAAGAAGCGCCCACAAAATCGCAATTTCCATGCTTTTCACGCATCAACTACAAATGCAACGACTGGAACCACTTCAGGATTTGATTTTTCTCAACAACCAGTTCCACCTCTCACACAAGAGAATGTGCAGCAGATGATTGTCTCAGCTCTTTCTGCTTTTGGCCTTACTGGTAAAAACAAATCTTTATCTAAAATTTGGCTCTTTGACTCGGCTGCTTCAAATCATATGACTCAATCATCTAATAATCTGCTAAATGTCAAAACATATGATGGCAACTTGAAAATTGAGACTGCTAATGAGAATCAAATTCCTATTGTTGCTATGGGTGATATTTCTACCACTCCATCAATGATGAATGTCTTTATCGCTCCTGATTTGTCTGCTAATCTAGTTTCTGTTGGACAAATGGTAGAGAATAATTGCAAAGTTATTTTTTCCTCTTCTGGTTGTGTTGTGTAGGAGTTGGTGTCAAGGAAGACATTAGCTAAAGGACCTAAATGTGGCCGACTCTTTCTTTTCCAACTAGATGAACCAACCAAGTTTTTGAATGTGTCTTCGTTTCTTTCTTGTTCTGTCAAACCTGAACTTAAATCATGGCATGTAAAGTTAGGCCATCCAAATGATAGGACTCTTTCATTTTTGTTAAAATCTGGCGTGTTAGGAAATAAAGTCCCATTTAAAGATGTCAATTTTGATTGTTCCAGCTGCAAATTGGGTAAAAGCAAAACTCTGCCATTTCCTTCTCAGGATACACATACCTCTCATTGTTTTATTTAATCAATAGTGATGCTTGGGGGATTTCACCTGTTATTTCTCATTCTCAGTATATATATTTTGTGACGTTCATTGATGATTTTAATCGATTTACTTGGATATATTTTTTGCAAAGTAAATCTGAAGTTTTTGATGCTTTTCAAAAAAATCTTAGCCCTGACCAAAAATTAGTTTTCCAAAAGAATCAAAGTCTGACTCTGGTGGGGAATACATGTCTCAGAAATTCTAAGAGTTCCTCCAACAAAAAGGTATTATTTCTCAAAGGAGTTATCCTTATACACCTCAGCAAAATGGTGTTGCTGAACGGAAAAATCAACATCTTTTTGATATGGTTCGTTCATTACTCATTGAGTCTTGTGTTGCGCCAAAATTTTAGGTTGAAGCTATATTGCTGTCAATCTAATAAATCGTCTTCCTTCAGCCACACTTAACAATCAAACACCATATTTTCTTCTCCATCAACAACAACCTACCTATAATCATCTCCACACATTTGGTTGTGTTTGCTTTCTGCATTTACCTCCTCATGAATGCTCCAAGCTTTCCCCTCAATCTGTCAAATGTGCTTTTCTTGGATACACACCATCTCAAAAGGGTTATATGTGTTTTGATCCGATCACCAAACAAATACGTGTTTCTCACAATGTTGCCAATTTTTGACCAACAATATTTTTTCCCTTCATTTGATGAAAATTCCAGTGTCTCCACTTATTCTCTTCTTCCTGCCTTTGCAGATCAGTCCCCTATTTTTCATCAAAACTCACTTGCCCTATCACACGTTCTCAGCCCGGTCTTGTTTACACACGTAGAAGTAGAGATGAGGCCCATCTTGATGATTCTGCTCCTATACCAGTCCTTGAAACAGGTTTGCTACTGTCATCTCCTGTGTCTTCTCTGCCACCAGCCTCTGCTATTGACCCACCGCCACTAAGACGGTCATCTCGCAGCTCACATCCTCTGGACAAGTATGGTTATTCTCCTAAGAGATTTAATAACCATAAATCCATGGTTGCTACTTTGTCTTCTATTATCATACCAAGCTCCTACTTAGAAGCTATAAAACATGAATGTTGGCCACAAGCTATTTAGGAGGAGCTTGATGCATTGCAGCAAAATAATACTTGGAACATCGTTACTTGTCCATCTGATGTTACTCCCATTGGTTGTAAATGGGTATTTTCTATCAAACTTAAATCTGACGGGTCTCTTGACTAGTGTAAGGCTCGCTTTGTGGCTCTTGGAAATCGACAATAATATGGGATTGATTATAAAGAAACATTTGCTCCTATTGCCAAAATGCTATAGTTCTTACAATCTTGGCTCTGGTAGCTTCTCAAGACTGGCATATACATCAGATGGATGTTAAAAATGTGTTTCTTCATGGGGATGTTAAAGAGGATATCTACATGTTTTCTCCACCTGGTTTAAAGGTTTCTGCCACGGAGGTATGTCACTTGAAACGCTCTTTATACGGGCTTAAACAAGCTCCCCGCGCTTGGTTTGCAAAATTCAAGCAAACTCTTCTTGATCTATCCTTTGTGCAAGTCAATATGATCCTTCAGTTTTATGCACGACTTCGAAAGGCCTTGTTTGCTTACTTGTATACGTGGATGATATTCTAATTACTGGTACTGATATTGACAAATTTGGCCAACTAAAAGCTTCTTTACATGCTTCTTTACACATGAAAGATCTTGGCTCTTTGGCCTATTTTTTGGTGCTGGAAATTCATAGAAGCAACAAAGGAATCTTTGTGAATCAGCACAAGTATCTCAATGATATCATTCATTTAGCTGGCTTATAGAATACAACTTCAGTGGATGCTCCCATGGAATTAAATGTCAAGTATCGCAAAGATGAGGACGAGCTTTTAAAAGATTCAACATTGTATCGGCCTCTCGTGGGGAGTTTGGTTTACTTGACTATCACTAGACGGGACATATCATTTGTTGTTAACTTGTTGAGTCAGTTTATGGTTTCTTCGAGGCATTTACATATTGCTGCTGTAAAGCGAATTATTCGCTATCTTCATAGTACTAATCGTGGTCTATTTTTTCCAGCTGGTTCTTCTCTAAATTTGGCTGCTTACGGTGATGCTGATTGGGCAGGATTTCCGGATACACGCCGCTACAATAGGCTGGTGTGTATACTTGGGTGACGCTTTAATTTTTTGGAAATGTAAGAAATAAGAACGAGTCTCCAAATCCTCGACTGAGGCAGAATATCGTGCCATCTCTGCCACATGTTCGGAAGTTACTTGGTTACGTGGTTTGCTCTCTGAATTGGGATACCAATAGTCTACTCTTACTCCTCTTCATGCTGACAACACAAAAGCTATTCAGATTGTAGCAAATCTTGTGTATCATGAGCGTACAAAGCATATCGAGGCCAATTGTCATTTAATTCGAGAATCCTTTGACAATGGTTTAATTACTTTTCCTCATATTTCTACACATCAACAGATTGCTGATATACTTACTAAGCCCCTACCTTCAGATCGACATCAATTCTTCGTTAACAAATTGATGTTGGTTGATTCACCAGCATCAATTTGAGAGAAAGGGGGGGTCAAGTAAAGCTGTCAAGATGTGGTCAACGTAACTGTGAAGTTATTATTGTTGTAAATGTATTCTTTTTTTTTTTGTAAAAGTCAAAGTAATGAGAATCAGTGACCACACTAGATCATCCTATCTAGGTTGGCACCATCTTAGCGACCTTTTCATGCTCTCATTCTCTGAATATTATTAAAATTAAATGAAAATGAATGTTAACAAAATACAACCTGTATGTAATGAGACAACCTTGAGGCTAGTTTACAAAGAGAAAATGGTCTTTTCTACTAATATCATCATAAAGCAGAGCTGAGCAGAAAGGCGCTAATGGAGTCCACCAATGTTCCTCTGTGGCTTCTCTGCCAAAATTTGCTAGCTTGTCTGCCAACTGATTTCTCTCCTTTAAAATATGTGTGGTGACTATCTGCATGGAACTCATTAGATGAAAACATCTAGACCAGTCTAACTTTAACTCCCATGGTACATTAGTAGAATGAGATCGAATTAGATTGACTACATAAGTCGAATCACTCTCTATCCATAGCTTATGCCATTCCTTATCCCAAGCTTTTGTAATTGAGAAAATGGGAGCTTTGAGTTCAGCAAAGAATGCTAACTTGGCACCTGTTGGAAAAGCAAAGCAACAAAGGGCGTATCCTTTAGTACTTCGGACCACTCCTACCGCCCCCGATCGGCCTGTTTCAATAGAAAAAGAGCCATTTGTGTTAACTTTTACCCAATCCGCCGAAGGATGCTACCATTGAACAAGGATAATCCGTGGAGCCTTCATAGGGATGCCAAAAATGTTGAAATTCTTCAAAACTTGCAACTCAGAGGGAGTATTGAACGTATGGCCAACTCTTAAGCTGTTGCATTCTGTGAGGAAATGCCAGATTTTGCGCAAGAAGAGATGGATATTTGGCCCTTTGTTATCAAAGATTGCAGCATTTCTTGTGCGCCAAAGAAGCCAAATAACAGAAACCAGAGTTGTACGCCATAAATAAAAAATTTGTGGACTGAAGGTAGCACGAATTGCTGTGAAGAGAAAGCTTTCCATAGAGTCAACAATCTGAAAATTGTACCCAAAGCCTGCACAAACAACCCTCCAGACCTCTTACATGAACATGCACTGTAAGAATATGTGATGATGTGATTCTGAGTCCTGTCCACACAACCTGCATAACTATGCTAGATGTAGCTCTTTCCGCATTAATACATCCTCAGTAGCTAATTTCCGCGAGAGAACTTTCCAACAAAGCAAAGAGTGAGATGGAGGAATGAATTTTGCCCAAATCAACCTCAACGAAGGTATAACTACTCCTCGTTCACGCCCACAATCATAGAGAATTTTGGAAGTCACTGAGCCATCAACAGAATTTCTCCACACACAACAATCCTCTGTAGAAGCATTGAGAAATTCCACTTGCTCAATGTCTGCAGTAACGCGCAGAAATGCAACAACCATAGAATGTGCCGCTCACCATTAATGACAAAATCAAAAACTGTTTCAAGAAGAGTATTATCTTGCAAATTCAATCTCTCTTCTAGAGGAGGATCAATCCATTTACCATACCAAAAACTCACCTTGCTCTCAGGTGTCAACAACCATAAAACATCATTGTAAAGGAGAGTGTAAATCACTTTGAGAACATTCCAAAATGAAGAGGAAACATAAGCAATAATAGGCTGACCTGTAGGCTTTATAAACCTATTTTTGACATAAGTGTTGACCACGCTGATTTTAGTCCAGAGCCGCTAGCAGAGTTTACGATTCATTCAAAGTCGTAAGTTGTCCAATGCCGAGACCACCTTCGTTGACAAGCACACAACATATTTTCCAAGACGGAGCAAATCAATTTCTTTTTGTCAATAGAACCTGACCATAGGAAATTCAAATGCGTTGCTCCAAATACTTGATAAGTGACGCATACCATTTATAAATTGGAAAAGAGTGAAGGATTGAACCTGTGAAAACTGTTTGAACAAGAACCAATCTCCTAGCTTGAGAAAGAGTGTTGCCTTTCCAGTTGGCCTGTTTTGATAGTGCTTTATCCTCCAAAGGTTGAAGCCATTTCCGTCTAGGGGCCCCAACAAACAAAGGTACGCCTAGATAGCAAAAAGGCAGCTCCCAACTTTCATGCCAACTCTAGCCGTCAAAGTGCTTCTCCGCCTAGGCGAAATGTGCCTTCCAAAATAAATGAAAGACTTTTCCTAACTGACTCGCTGGCCCGACAACACACCATAGTCACTAAATATGCTAGAGAGAGCTTTAATATTCTATAATGATGCTTTATAAAATATTAAGATGTCATCTGCATAAAATAAGAGAGTTGGGAAAGAACCTGTCCGATTAGCAATAGAAACAATATCTCCCGAAGCAAGGCTCTTGTCAATCTTACGACTGAGGAAATCACTGGCTAAACAAAAAAGAAGTGGTGATAAAGGATCCCTCTGCCTAACGCCTCTGCTGGAAGTATCCTTTTTGCTCTCCATTGATTAGAATGGATAGTCTGGCAGACTGAAGGATAGCTAAGATCCACTTCCGGAAGCCACATGAGAAACACAACGCCTCCAAAACCTGTAGAAGGAAGTCCCAATCTAGCATGTCAAATGCCTTTGTTATGTCTATTTTCATTGTCATGTTATCCCCGAAATACCGCTTATTAAGTAAATTCACTCCTTCAGATCCTAAAGCAATACATTCTGAGATGGAACTACCTTTGAGGAACCCAAAATGATTAGGACAGATAATCCTAGTTGCCACCACAGCCAACCGATCTTCCAGAATCTTGGTGCCACCTTGATGATAAAATTGTTAAGCACGATTGGCCGGAAAGCAGTTATAACTTCAGCCTCTGGTATCTTTGGGAGAAGCACCATGTTGCTTGAGTTCCAACCTCCAATAATTCTACCCGTTGTGAAAAAGCTAGTGACGGCTTGACAAACCTCAACCTTGATCACATCCCAATAGGTCTGATAGAATAGTCCAGTAAATCCATCCTGTTCGGGAGCACTGTCAAGAGCCACAGCAAAGATAGTAGATTTCACCTCCTCATCAAGTGGTATCCTCAAGAGACTTGCATGTTCTTCCTTCGTGACAAGATGAGGGATTACCGCCGTCACAACAGACAGAGGAAAAGTGACATTCATATCCTTTTGAAAAAGAGTGGAGTAATAATCTATAATATGATATTGAATCGCAGATGGATTTAGAGATAAAGTCCCTTTCATCTTCATAGAAAGAATACCACTTTTTGCTTTACAACGGGCATGACTGGCGTAGAAGAAAGTAGTATTGCGATCACCGGCTTGTAACCATTTAGATCAGCTTCTATCCCTGTAGAACTTCTCTTGTTGTTTTAAAAATAAGTCAAGGGAGGAATGTGCTTCAATCTCCTACTTATGAAGCTCTTTTGACAAGCCGTCCGTAAAAATCTGGTGAGGTATCGATGCTAAATGTGCCTGAGCTGCAACAATGTTTTCATTCAAGTTACCAAAAACTGTTTTATTCCAGGCCCTCAATCCACTTCGAAGGGCACACAGTTTACCATATATAATATGCATTGGGTTGCCAGAAATTGTAATATTTCTGTAGGCTGTTGAAATGAAATCTCGTAGCTCCGGATGTGAGACCCACATAGACTGAAATCTGAAAAGTTGTCTGACTACATTATTCGTCACTTCATAAGATAGAAGCAGTGGGCTGTGATCTGAGCAATGCATCGTGAGAACATTGCAATGCAACCTACTCCAACAGTTCAAGAAATTAGTTGTGCATAATGCTCTATCAAGTTTGCATTATGTTCTGTTCCGAGCCTAGCCACCCTTACTCCAGGTGAAAAAAAGCACCCTGTGTAGCCACATCAGCAAGGCAACAATCATCCATAAATGAGCGGAAATCAGAGCATGGTCTAGAAGCAGGCAGGGGACCCTTTTTTTCATGTGCACCAAGTACAGTATTGAAGTCACCGATAACTGCCATGCAGATGGAGAGGTACTTCTGGCATCCCGAAAAGCATCCCACAAAAACCTTCTCCTATTGCACCAAACACTAGCATACACAAAAGAAAGCCGATGCACTAAGGAATGGTGGATATAGTCAACAGAAAGAATCAGCTCAGCCGAAATACAATTCAAAATATTTGGAAAAGAAATTCTGCGAAACAACCAAATAGAAGGCAAAGGCTTAGAATTTAATGACACTAACTCTAACTGCAAGGAGCTCCAGAATCCAGCAGGAATAGAGCTGAATTCAATCATTGGCTCCGCAAGACAAACTATATCCGGAGAGTAACCGCAACAATGATTCCAAAAAGTTCGTTGCGTAGCAGGATTACCGAAGCCTCGGCAATTCCAATAAAATATCTTCATAAATTCATGCGAGAAGGCCGCCGGGTTGTCCTTTCGGTAGGAACAACCTGTGGAGTTTCCTTATTTTCTTTGCCATGCCTTTTATTCACCACCTTTGTCCATTGGGCCTCTTCCTCCTCAACCATATCCGCCCAAGAAGAGCTAACACTTTGAGGCGTGTGAATCTCTGCACTCTCAGAGGTCTGCTACTATGGGATGCTGTTGATGTCACATCTCGATCCAGTTACATATTCACATGCATATCTAATATAAAATATTCATATGACATGCATATTCGTATATGCATTGCTTATGCATTTTTATAGTTTAGAAATTATTATTCATAATTTGAATTGAGATATAGAATTATGACTGAGTTTATTAATTTAGGATTATAATATTAAGAAAAGTAGTATAGGGAATTAGAGGTAAATTAAAAAAAAAAGAAGGAAGAAATGAGGATCGGTTGACACCAAGTTGATTCTTGAGCAAAATTTGGTCTCCAAGTGTCTATAGCTTCAAAATTAATATTACATCTGTCCATGACTAATTAAAATAGAAACAATAAAAGAAAGAAATAGAGAGAGAAGTGATATGGTCGGCTAGCACATTTTCGTAGTCAAAACATGCACACAACTCTTTCAACTCTCTTAATCAAACACCCAAATCATCCCTGAATCTCTCCATTTCTGTGAAGAACTCTCATACACATAAAATCTCTCCTCAGCATAGCACTCAAGCAAGAACAAGCTTAAAGGTAATTCTGGATACTTTAAACTCTTGACAACAGTCTGTTTCCTATTACTTTTCGGCACTGATGTAGATGGATTCTGAGAGAACTCAAAGAAAAAAACTTGTAGATTTATGTGTCTTATATATGCATGTAAAAAAATTTAAGAAAAATTTATGTCGTTTGATAATTATGGTCAAAACTGTATGAACTGCCCAGATTTTGGATTCAGTAGGAACAGTCAGTTTGCATGGTGATTTTGGAAACCTTAGAGATGGATTTTGACGAGACTTAAAATATGAAGGTTGTTTAAAATTATGTCTTATATAATCGTGTAAAATATTGGGTTTATTGGAACTTAATAGTATGAGTTAGAGTGGTTTAATTGAATGCTGCTCATTTGACATTACTCTGTTAGGGTGCTGTAAGTTGAAAAATTTGCTATATGTTTTACATATTGAATTAGGAAACTAAATTTATATATTTGAAATTTTTATATGTCTAGTTTAAAATCCGGTTTACATAAGTGAATTTGGAGATGAAATGAATGAAATATTGCCAGAATACTTGACAGTGTCTATTCTGTTTAGGTATAGAAACGGGCAGCAAAACCCTTGCCTTTGGAAATATGTCTAAAAGTGTAGCAACATAATTAGAATTAATACTTTATATCCAAAGAAAGATTAAAATGTTTATTTACAAATAAAATTTACAGAAATATCTTTGGAGATCTGTAACCCCAGATATGTAAAAATTAATATGATTTGTCCAATGATAGTAATGTGATTTTAAATTTATTAGTTCTATGCCTTCTATGCATAAACATGCATTACATATAGAAATAGGGATTAGAACTAATATGATTATATACTATAGGACCTAGAGCAGTAGAGAAGGTGCAGGAACGAGTTCATAGCTTGAATTATCTATCATGAGCATGTGAGTATAAACTTGAGACTAAGTTCAAATGTATATTATATGATTTGTATACATGTACGTGTTTACTGAAATGATTCTCTGGATGTGAATACATGGATAAATATATGATTACTTGTTTATATCTATTACATGCTATAAGTTGTGAATTGCTTATGATTTGTTATATGGATATGTTGAGACTGTTGGTTGTGCATACAAAATGGAAAGCATCACATGTATATTGGTTATATGATTAGATGTTGCATACATCTATGACTAAATAAAGAAGTTGTGACCATCTGGCTTTTGTATTCGTGTTTTACACTGGACCTATAGGTCAATTTCATACCGTGCTGGTCGGACAACTATACAGATATACAGGAATCCCAGGCGGTACTTGGCTTGCTTGGTCACAACAAATAAAATGGAATACAGAGTCATATGCACATGGTTATATATTGCAATTATTCGATTATATAGTTAATATTTGTGCTTAGCTGGATTTAATCTATGATGGTTTATACTCATTAAGTTGCGACTCATATAAATCCCAAACATTTTTCCAGGTTTCATGTGAAGATAGATTTTTGTTGTAGATAGCTTCCAGAGGATAAACATCAGTACATCACAGGTTGGCCGGCTGATGCCACGTGCACCCTCCTCCTTTTTATTTGCATTTTGATAGTTTTATACGTGTAGAGTTTTGTAGTATAGTGAATTTGTATATGTATATATTAAAGATTTTTGGTTTATACGACTTTATATATGATGTTTGATATATATATATATATATATTGATATGCTACGTGTTTATTTCCTATTGGTATAAATTATTACGCTATACGTCATAGGATATAAGGGTGTTACAGTTGAAACAGATTATGCAAACGAATTGCCAGAAAATCCAAGTTTGACTCAGCTAAAATTATATGAAGAAAGGGTCTCCAGAAAATTTAGAACCATGAGTACTCTTCATGCAGTAGGGAACGAGACTATTTTTTTTTTCGATAATGGCCTGCAAATCTACAAAAAAAAAGTCTGGAACAAGCTAAAGTTTGAGTTTCAAGGGAATGAAAAAACAAGACAGATGCAGATCTTCAATTTAAGGAAGGAGTTTGAACTTCTCAAAATAAAAGATACTGAAAATGTGAAAGAATACATTGATAGAGTCGTGAAAGTTGTCAATCAAATCAGATTGTTGGGTGAGGATTTACTAGCAAGAAGAGTTGTGGAGAAGGTAATGGTCACTGTTGTAGAAAGATTTGAAGCCAAAATTTCTTCACTTGAAGATGTTTGGATCTTTCTAAGCTTACTCTCATTGAGCTTGTGAGTGCTCTACAAGCTGTTGAACAAAGGAAGGCATTTAGAGAAGAAGAAAGGTCAACTGAAAATGCACTTCTTGCATCTCAAAAGGCAAAAATGATACTACTGATACAAAGAAAGGTGCTCACTTAAGAAGAGGCAGAGGCAAAAAATTACAGCATAACAATAGAGGAAGAAATTTTAAAAGGGGCAAGTTTCCACCTTGTCCTCATTGCACAAAGATAAATCACAGTGAAAATTACTACTGGTTCAGGCCTGGAGTCCATTGCAAATGTTGCAAGCATTTTGAACATCATGAAAAGGTTTGTCCTGAAGATTCAAACCATCAAAAGGAAGCTCAACCTACTCAAGTTGGTAAAGAACCTGAAGTTCAAGAGTAGCAACTTTTTATTGTTGCTAGTATCACAAGCTTCTCTGCTGTAATTCAAAACATTGAAGCTTGGATGATTGACAATGGCTGCACTCACCATATGACACCAAATGTTAAAAATTTTAGGAACTTTGGACAAAACATATTCTTCCAAAGTGAAGATTAGTGATGGAAAACTGCTGGAAGTCAAGGGCAAAGGTGTGGTGGCTATAAAAACTCCATCATGTACAAAACTTATCTCTGATGTGTTGTTAGTACCTAATATTCAACATAATCTGCTCAGTGTTGGCCAGCTGCTAGACAAAAAAATTTCCTTGAAATTTAAAAACAAATTATGTGAAATTATTGATCCCTATGGTACAAAGCTCATGTCAGTTAAAATGGACAATAGGAGCTTTAATGTTGACTGGAAAAATGATGCAGCAAAAGCTTTTGTTAGTGTTGAATCTGGTTCTTGTTTATGGCATAAAAGGTTGGGCCATATTAACTATAATGCCTTAAAGTTACTTGAGAAGAGCAGAATGGTGAATGATCTCCAGTTACTCTATTTCTAATGTATGTAGCAACTGTCAGCTTGGAAAGCAAAGCCAAAATCCATTTCCAGTGAATAAAGCATGGAGAGCAAGTGAGAAACTCTAACTTGTTCACACTGATGTTTGCGGACCCATGAGCATACCTTTTTGTAACGACAGCAGATATTTTCTTCTCTTTATCGATGATTCTTCAAGGTATTGCTAGGTCTATTTCCTTAGAGCTAAATCTGAAATTTTCTCCATGATTCAAAAGTTTAAGGCTACTGCAGAGAATCAAAGTGGATGTAAGCTAAA
Source organism: Flueggea neowawraea (assembly GCA_948243855.1). Classification (NCBI taxonomy): domain Eukaryota; kingdom Viridiplantae; phylum Streptophyta; class Magnoliopsida; order Malpighiales; family Phyllanthaceae; genus Flueggea; species Flueggea neowawraea. The sequence goes on from CAODLS011262994.1 coordinate 26,850, forward strand.
GGCTTTGAAATCTGACAATGGGACCGAATATATTTCTTCTCAATTCCATTCATTTCTTCAAAAAGCAGGCATTCATCATCAACTCACAATCACTTATACACCTCAACAAAATGGTGTAAGTGAGAGGAAGAATCGATCAACCATGAATATTGCACAATGCTTGTTGATTGGAAAAGGGATGCCAAAGAAATTGTGGGTTGAAGTTGTAAATATAGCCGTGTATCTACAGAATCGTCTTCCAACCAAAGCCATTGATGGTAAAACACCTTATGAAGCTTGGATAGGTGTTAAACCATCAGTGGCTCACTTGAAGATCTTTGGCAGCTTTTGCTATGAACATGTACCAGAGGTTAAAAGAGACAAATTGGATCAAAGGGCTGATGTTCGTGTATTTGTTGGCTACAACTCTATTACAAAAGGTTATAGAATTTTAAATCCCGTAACTGACAAGGTTTATATGAGCAGAAGTGTGAAGGTTGATGAAAAATGTGTCTGGAATTGGGAGAAAATGGTTGAAGAGTCTTCCAATCAGAATGCTAATAACAAAAATGCACCTCAAAACATGATGCAACCTCTGAGGAAGATTTAGATGATGAAAACATTGTTGTAAGAGGCATCAGAACACTACAAGACATCTACAACAGATGCAATGTTGTTGGTTTTTAGCCTACTACAATTGAACAAGCTTTGTAATCTCCTCAATGGAAGAAAACGATGAAGTAGGAATTCAATATGATACAGAAAAATGATATATGGTCACTTGTTGACAGACTGATAGGTTGCATTTCGGGCATGTTAATTGTAATATTTTATGTTTGTTTTGCATGAGGATTCACTGTTATCATAATGTTTTTTTTATGTTGTTTTTGTTTTCTATTTTGTTTAGGTGAATGTTGACTGGAAAGGAGCAAAATGGTGTTGTTTTGGAAGCTGAATGGGATTAGAATGAAATACGACATGACCATGTCGTATGTGCTGTGAAATCTAGGTTGTTGCTATTTATTGTACCGCTTGTTTTGGAAGTTTGGGCCTCGGGATTAGAGCTTGAAGGACAAAAATAGAAGTCTTTTATTTATGTTTACTGTTGGGATCATCTTATTATGATTATCATTGTTATTTGGTAATTTCACTATTATTAGGATTAGGTTTTAGAGGAAACCTAGATATAAAAAACACGACTATTAGAGGAGACTTTTCCTTATCTGAACAGTGACATTTTCCAGCAACTTTCATTGAACTTTTGTGGTTTTCTTCATCTACTATGTGTAACTAATTCATCTCTAGTTGAGGTACTTTGATGTTTAATCCAAGCGAACTGTGAGACTTTTGTTCTTATTATTTTTACTGTTTTGAATATCTATTTAATTCCTGAGCTCTCTTGTTACATTATTGTTTTGTTGATTATTCAATAATGGCATGTTGATTGATTGACATGATAATAAACTGCTAGTTAGGAACATGAGGTCTTATTAGTTTCTAACCTAAGTAGCGAATATCGTAGTTGTTTGTGGCTGCATATCTTCTATGCTATGCAATGAAATAGTCAAGTCTAAATAAATCGAGGTTTCGAATTTGTTGGCTTGGATTGAGTCTCTTCAATTCTTAATGCTGCTAGTAGATTAAATCCTGTTAGAGGTCTCGGGGGTTGTTTGGTTGCTGTCGTC
>CAODLS011263187.1:0-25789 GCA_948243855.1 Flueggea neowawraea
GGCACAGGGAAAACAATGCTAGCAAAAGCCATAGCAAATGAAGCTGGGGCAAGTTTCATCAACGTTTCAATGTCCACCATCACTTCAAAATGGTTTGGTGAAGATGAAAAAAATGTTCGAGCTCTGTTCTCACTTGCAGCCAAGGTCTCGCCAACAATAATATTTGTGGATGAGGTTGATAGTATGCTTGGACAGCGAACCAGAGTTGGTGAGCATGAGGCCATGAGGAAGATTAAGAACGAGTTCATGATGCATTGGGATGGACTATTGACAAAATCCGGTGAGCGTATTCTTGTTCTTGCTGCAACCAACAGGCCATTTGACCTCGATGAAGCAATCATCAGGCGGTTTGAGCGCAGGTATGTTTCCTTCATCTTTTATTTCCGAGCTTTCTTTTTCAAACTAGAGATTTTTGAAACTTTCTTGAAGGATAAGTTTAATAATTTAAAGCCTGTATACGTTTACCTAACTACTTGAATACATTTTGTTTTTGTGCAGGATTATGGTTGGTCTTCCATCTGGTGAGAACAGGGAAATGATACTAAAAACTCTCTTGGCGAAAGAGAAAACAGAGGATCTAGATTTCAAGGAGCTCGCGACCATTACAGAAGGATATAGTGGAAGTGATCTCAAGGTTTTTCTCCATTTTGTTTTGTTTCTTATATTATTCATTGCATCCACTAAAACAATTCTATATTATAGCATTTTTTAACTTATGGCATTATCTGCTGTAAACAGAACTTGTGTGTGACAGCAGCCTATCGACCTGTTAGAGAGTTAATACAGCAGGAGAGACTGAAGGATAAGGTTAGATTCTCCACTATATTAAAGATGCTTTCTATATGTTTTATTCATTTGTTCATCAAAAAACGGTATCTTTCTCTGAACCATTTTTGTGCATCCAATGTTATCAACAGGAAAGGAAGCAGAAAGCTGAAGAAGGTACAAGTTCCGAAGAGTCATCAGCTGCAAAAGAAGAAGATAAAGAGGAGAAAATAATTAATCTCAGGCCCTTAAACATGGAAGATATGAGACGGGCAAAGAATCAGGTAAAATCTTAAAGGAGTTGCTTTCTGAAATGCTTTTTCAGAGCTACTTAAGAATCAGGTATTCCCATGTCGAGAAATTTCTAAATCATTTCTGGGTTGTCACAATGCAGGTTGCTGCAAGCTTTGCTTCAGAAGGCTCAATAATGAATGAGCTAAAGCAATGGAATGATTTGTATGGAGAAGGAGGTTCAAGGAAGAAGCAACAGCTAACTTACTTCCTCTAAGAATTGTAAAAAGAGCAGCAAGTCAGCAACCTATTCATAAATGAGCAATATTGTTGTCGGATCACGAAACCGATGCCTTGCAGTGAATGTGATTGTTCAGACTGATAGCAGAATTGAGCCCTTGACATCAGATGCTCGGGGTGAAGTTATCCCAGGAAGCATTATATATTGAAATTCTGTCTGGAAGTTGTAGATGATGCAGTTGAAAACGTTTCCAAATGGTAGTTAGGCCATTTTTGGGACAATTGGTACCAACATTCTGGTATTTGTAATTATGTTTCGCAAAGGTGTGATGTTTGGGAATGCATATCTGGTTTTGCAGAATTTGGGACAATCCTATATTTAGATTGATATATATTTAGTAGCCATGGACAAATATCCTCGTACTGTAACTTTTGTACATTAATCTTTGTGTAAATTAGTATACTTCTCAATCTTATAGAACTTGTCTTTTTTTTTTCTGTAGTTAAATGGATGATTATAAATTGAATCCTATTGTCATAGAGAACACCCAAACCTCAAATGAAGTAAATTGTTATGGTTAATTGATAGACTGTAGGTTATTAAATTTAATAAAATGTACAAAAAATAGAGATCCACACGACTTTTTTAAAAATTACAATTTATAATATACTTAAATATATTCGATATGCAAACAGGCCGTGGATGCTTACATACATTTAAGCAAAAGTTGCAACAAATTTTTGGATATGCTAGTACCACAGCGGCTGAAAATTTAGCTGACCTCTACCACAGTAGTGGAGAGTGACGGTGGAGTTACATGACATCTCGTAAGTCTTGTGGTGACCAGTTTCGAATCTACGAGGGAGCACTATTTGAAGGCATATATGTCTCATTTTAAGATGTTCCTCGAGGTCTCTGATTCGATCCTTTCCACTAACAATTAAAACTATGTTGACGAGACTTGACTCACTTTACAGTTAACTATGCATTTTTTAATATTTTACATGCGAAAACTTGCATAATCACCTCCAACGGAATAAGCTGCCTCTGAGTGTGGCTACTGTCACTCGTTCTCCCATCTTTTTTTATCGTGGACCAAAAAAAAACTTTACCTATGGTACTGAAAAAAGAAAACTTACGTAGCCGGCACCGACCATTTTGGTATACGGCAATTCCCAATCAAGAAAAGGCGGTAGCTAGCACAGCCTCAGTTAGGCAGTGGTTAAATTTTAATTCTGCACGTTAACCTCTCTCTCTTTCCTACAGAATTGCAACCCGTTCTAATGAAAGTTCTCATCTTTTAATTGCTATCCCTCAAATGACGATTCAATTAGAGAGATATCAGAACCTAGGTTTTGAAGCAGCTCTGACGATAAGCCATCTATACCCAACAGTTTGCAAAGAACTGAGCTTGATTCTGAGAGAAGCTTACAACAAAGTCTCCAAGAATCTTCAATCCGCCATCTTGCAACACACCCTCACCGCCTTTCGCATCCTTCCTCAGTAAGTCCTTTTATCATTCTGTCTTGTGATTCTTCTTTTGGCCCATTTCTTGGGTGCCTACTCGGTAATTGTGTTCAGTCAAATTCTGATACCATGTCCATAATTGTGATGATATGATTTGATTTATGCATTTAACAACTTTTAGTGTGATTTAATAACACATAATTCTTTGGATCATCTTGTTAATGTTAGAGAGAAATTCGGATAGGCTGCTTTGTCTAAAACTGTTATTTGGTATATAAAGAATTAGTCTTTGGTAGGATTGAGACAAGTGACCGTTAGGGGATAATTTTTTTGTGTAGGATGGAGACGCGGAGTGCGGTTTCAGCAGCTCAACTTCTGTTTCAAAGTGCCGAGGCTACATTGCCAAAGCAGAAAAGAACGATGGCAGTTGCTGAATTTAAGCACGCAAAGGTTGCTCTCAGTAGACGTTCTAAATCACAACCAGTACCAGAGGGAGAATGTAGGTTTTAATTTGCAATTCAGTACCATATTGAGCAAATTCCTAATTTCCAGATGCTTTTTGATATTTACCTCCATTCTTTTTAGGTACGCCTGAACTGCCGCATGATGTTCTTTTACATATCTTCAGCTACCTGGACGTGCTGTCTTTAGTTTCTGTTACATTTGTTTGCCGGTAATTGTTGGCCCCTAAAATTACATGATTTTGCACTTTCCTTTATGAATTCAAGACCACTCGTATGTGGTACCAGCCTCACTTAGTTACCTTGAATGAACACTCTTCTCTACATCAAAAGCTGACTATCCTCCAAGAACTTTCTTTCTTCTGTATTTGACAATGCTTGATTGATGTGTGAATGAAGGTCATGGAATTTGGCTGCTGATAATAACCATCTATGGCAGTCTCAATATGCTGTATTTTTTGGTGAAAACCATAATTCTTTGAGGATTAAGGATAGCCATGGTTGTCCTCTGGATGAAAACAAAGGATCCACAGCAACTAGTTTTGATTGGAGAAAGGCTTTTCAGAGGGCATGTACAGGTAAATCTTTCTGGGGTTGCAATTTAGACATTTAAGTTAGTGTCTTTTCTGATACTAGATGCTCTATATTTGTGATCATATTCAGTATCTGTAAGCAATCCTTTTATTCGCATGTTAGACTGCAAAATCATAGTATGCACAATTTTTCACTGCTCAATTATGAAGTTTGTTACTCGTAAAGCTTCACCGCAGTTATCAGAATCTCTAGTTCTTCATTTAGCCATTCGGATATGTTGCCTGCTCATTTGTGTTATTACTTCTTGCATACGTCTTTTATATATATATATATATAAGGAAGACTCAACTTACTCTAAGAGTAAGTTTTTTCATGGTGAAGATTATATTCAAAAAAGTAATTTATATCTACTATTAGATCAAAATGCAATAGATGGTGGGGATCAAAAATAAGTTGAAAAAACTTACTCTTAGAGGAAGTTGAGCCTTCTCTTATATATATATATATATATACTCATGGTCATGGGAAACTGTGCCATTTTGCACTAACATGTCATTTATTTGCATGATTCAGGAAGTTTGTCTAAAAGATTGGAATCTTATAGGGGATACTGCACCCAGTGTAAATCAATTGTTTGGCTTGATCACCGGAAATGCTCTAATAGAAATTGTGGAAAACAATCTGATAATTGGCAAATTGTACCCGTATCACCTCATCAGTTATGTATTATACATAAACTATTGATCCTATTTTTTGTGTTGCAGAGTAATTAGACCTATTCATTTTTCTTCAATGGAAAGAAACAACGATGAAATCAATGTTGTCTGTTGTCATCTGAGATCATGCATCGTCTTTGAGTTCTATATTGTGTTGCCAAGCCAGGATCATCCTAAGTCGCTATTGACGAATTGCTTTCATGGTTCAGGTTGTGGAGTATGTGTTAAATGATTCGTGGTTCCCACTGTCAGAAAGTGATAGTGAATCAGAAGAAGAAGAGTTGATTCCCAGGCTATGGGCCTACCCAAAGGGCATTGGTAGATCCTAGGATGGGAATAAAGAGGCAGTCATGCTCTTGGGATTGTGTTTCTACTAGATTACCAGTTCCTTCTCCCAGCCAGGCCACCCAATATCTCGGTTCATTAGATGTTTTACACTCTTTATGTATCAATTGCTTGTTTATGGTAAAGAGTAGATAGTAGACGTATTACAAATGGATTGTCCTCTGCTTGTACAAAAGGAAGTTGGATGTTTTCTGCTATAGAAAATGCAAATATTTTATTCTGAGAACTGAGAACAACAGATCTAACCTTTGTTTCTTTTTCTTTTTTTTTTTTGGACCGAGAGCTATCTTTGTTTTTATGTTTGTTTCTAATTGCTACAAAAAGCAATTTTTTTCTTGACTGCAAGTCGTCTGGCTTTTCTTGGTTACCTATAAATTACTCATGGTTTTTGCACGGACTAAGGCTAGTCAGTCGTCCAGAACGATGAATTATCAAAACTAACACAGTATGCATGTGGAGAGATTTTTAATAGTGGAGCTGAGAAACAGTCAAGCAGAAGATTGCGTATAAACAACGAAATAAATTTTATGTGCTAGACTTTAAATCAACAAGTCGAATATTTCTCCCAACGCCATTGATTTTTGCCTTATTTTTTTGGTACTTTTGATTTAATGATGAAATGCAAATCGCTGAATACATAACAGCAATGTAGCAGCAGAAAAATGATTCAATATGATTCCAACAAAGTTTCTTTTTTTCCACAGAGGATCAGCAACTACTATATAAACTATAAAATGGACGAGTTAATTAACCTATCCTGTAATAGTGAATCCCATTTCCATTTAACTTTAGGGCATCAAAACACCCTAGAATCAGGGTTTTTAAAATACCCAACTCGTACAAAACTCGTACAAGACCATCTTCAGAAACGAAAATTGTGGTCCAAATGATTAGTAGTAAATACTAAAAACGCATCTCTAATCCTTCTTCTTGTCCTTCAATGGGCCTTTTGGGATTTTACTCAAAACCTTTGAATCAAACACTGCATACTGCTTCTTGATCTCAATCATTGCTTTCTCTGCAAATGAATCAACCTGGTCCTCATATTTCTCATAAATCACCGGCACAGTGTGCAGCAGAACAAACACTGTTACAAAAAAGGAAGTACTTGTCAAACGTTGCCAATGCAGTTGTATTTTACATCTAAGAACAAGAGTAAAAAGAAACAAGATTTCTTACATATGTAGTCCAAAGTCAAGAAGTTGCACCAACTTCCAACTACTGACAGAACCCACAAGCCAGCAATTACCTGAAAAACATAAGTGTAGGTAGCTCAAATATAGTGGCAGAAGCCAGAATCCCTAAGAAAATAATAAGATGCACTATTGCAGTTGCAATCCAATAAGCAATTGCATTAGCAAATATACTCAAGAGAAGATGTTAACAAAGATGCAAAAATGAGAGAAATAATAACATGTACAAACGTGGCTGCAGCATTAGAAGATGGAAAAAGCCAAAACACAGGCGCACACACAAAAGAGACAAATCAACTTACCGTGAGAAACTGTTTTAACCCTTGTCCAGCCGCAATGTCACGAAGGACAGACAATACTTGGTTAATTTCAACAGTCAATGCAGAAGCAAAGTCACGAAAGTATTTTTCAGGGAGTGCAACTTCTGGTATTTGTGGCGGTGACCTGACAACAGATGTAAATACAGTGAATCACCAGAACAAAGGTCACACACACCAACAGTGTTTAGTATAATAAATATCTTACTTGTTGATGAAGGCAGATGCATTGGACCAGAGGAAAAGGATAGCCAGGGAAAGAATTGATATATGGCAAATCAGAGTGAGCAAATGGTACTCGAGCAATTCAAAAAGAACCCAGATTGCAGTTGCAACTCCAAGAACACTCGCAGAAATCTTCTTATTCCTCCAGAGGAAAAGGTCAGCAGCTGCAGCAAAACACATTTCAGAAACTGATTCCTCTATACATCGGAATCAACTTTTACCAACTTTCCAACAAATCATGAAACAAGTGCACGGCATTTCAACATAACTAGGCACAATGAACTATCAATTTGTAACAAATGAGCACAGGAACAAAAAGATTCATACACAATATACCAGAACGGCATCAAGAATAAGAATCATCAAACCTTCAGATTACTTTAACCATGAAAATTGAACATCTACTTTCGCAAAATGGGAAAAGTGAAGAATTACCAATTCCGGTCAATCTGTGCAACAGTAACACTAACATAAGCCTAAATAAATTATTTAAACTAACTATCAATGATTTACACTATATAATCAAATAAAGAAATACATGCCGATTCCTAGAATTGAATTCAAATTCGAAGGAACCCTAAATCAAACTAGCATTGATGACAAAGAAGCAAAAAAAATCTCATAACAAGAGTTATAGAGTGAGAAACTTAGGTACATTTTCCACCGCCGAAGACCTTGTGGACGGGCTTCTCTCTCCCAAAGAGACGGTAAATCTTGGATTTAACAGCTTCGACCTTGGAGTCCTTGTCACCATCGGAATCAGAGGAAGAGGAAGAATCGTGGCCGTGGATCTTATCGGCGATCTTATCCAACAGCGATTCACCCACTGATTCGGCCTTGCCTTCGTGCTCCGCCATAGATCTTCGCCAAACAAAAGAAAAAGGAAAAGATGTCTCCGAATATAGAGAGAGATGTCTTTCTTGTTAGTAGCGACTGGGATAGATACGACTTCCGAGGGGGGTTTCAGCGTTTTTAAATGTGGGGCGTTGGTTTGAGGGAGAGATGATTAAATCGGAGCCGTTGATGGGTTTATGAAGCCGAGCCTCAGGCGTGGATAACGAACCTGCATGATGTGGAAATAACGGAAACCGAGGGAAGTGCGATGGCATTGGCAATTCACTTATATAAAATAAAATGAGATATAAATTCTAAAATCCTTATATTTACCCTAATTAATAAATCAATCCTTATATTTTTAAAATATTATAAACACATTTTTAAGATTTAAAATTTAATTGTAACATTACCCTGTTTATTTAAATTAAATTTTAAAAATAAAATTACTCCTATTTTTATTTTATATCAGACATGAGGATATAAACCCTAATTTTCTTTTCTTGTTTTTTTACTGAGACCTTCCATTAAACAACATAAGAACTCTCATTTTTTTTTTATCTGACCACAAAAGATAAATCTGAGATAAATTACAACCATAATCTACAAACCCAAATTGAAGGAATCTAACTTCGATTACAGTGATTGAATACTCGAAAATCTACAAAGCAAAAAATGACAGTGATTTCAATTGAAGCAAATTGAAACCCAAAGCAAATCCCAACATCTACAAACCCAACAATTCCAGTGATTGATCCTTTTCCTCCTCTTCCTTATCTTCTCACGAAATCGGTTTGCTCACGGCGGTGTTTGGAACATCATTTGCTACAAAAATTACCACCTCCATAAAAGCACCAAGCATAATATCGACAAATTCGATTCAAAATCAATTCTCACCATTTCAATCAAACACAAAACAAAAAAGATCATTGTGTAATACAAAGACACTACCTATATTGAGCAAAAGAACTGAATTGCAGCACCCACAACACAAAACCACATACAATACACGAGAAATCTCATTTCAGCACTTGATTACAAAAAACAACTAGCTAATAAGTATAGAATCCTTATCAGATTTAGTCAAACATAATATAGAATCCAGATCTTATCCATCTATGTTAATAAGTAGTCATTGACAATCTAATAACAGTTGAAACCATTAACAGAAAACATTGAAAAAAAGGTAAGCAGATGTACCAGAGAAGAAAAAAACAATTTAGGTCAGTAGGGACTCGCTTTTCAGGAAATGGATACTAATTTGGAGGAAAAATAAAAAAGGCCAAGACAGCAGTAGTTGTAGTAAAGAAGAAGGAAAGCCTTGAAAGAAGGAATGAAGGAAAAAATAAAACTAATAATATAGATAATAATTAGTATTTAAGGAAATATGGATTGCCATGGCCTAGTTGCTACTTCCACCCATCAACCTCTCTTCTTCGAGCCACAAATCTAAAAGCTATCTCCTCTCTTCTTCGAACTGAAAAACAAACTAGCCCAGAAAATCCAGATCCAGACCCAGAAAACCAGATCTTAAAAGTAGAGATCGACGCCTTGAAGAGAGAGGAATTGGACGGCGTCTTCAAGGGCCTCGATCGAAACTTGTTTTGTGTGTGTGTGTGTGTCAGAGAGAGAGAGAGAGAGAGAGAGATTAAGTGAGAGCGACGAGTGGCGGTGGATGAGGGTGAGGAAGAGAGGCAGTGACCTGAGGATGAGGAAGAGAGAGAGAGAGAGAGAGAGAGAGAGAGAGAAAATGTGTTGAATGACTGTAGTTTTGGGATTTAAGGGATGGTATTTTCATAAATTTGTATTTTTATTAATTCCGTCAGAAAAAATCTGTGTGAAGAATGAATTTACTTTCGCAAAAAAATTGTGACTATTATTTAGAGTAAACCTTAAAGACTTTAGAATTAATTTCCCAAATAAAATTAAAACAACGTCCTAATATTTTCTTTTTCTTTCAACTTTTTTGTCTTTCCTCTACTTCTTGTTGTTTTATGCTAATTTAGAGCATTCCAACATCATTTTTATATTGTCTCTTTATAATAGTATATTTAATTTATTTTTTTATTATTTATTTCAAATATTTAAATTTAATTTATTTATTTTTTCAATAATTAATATTTAATTATTAACCTAAAAAAGATCAAAAAAATATATGGAGTTAATATTCACTCTTTCCTTATTTTTTAAATATAATAATGAAATATTAATTAACAAATTAAAAAGTGGAGTATCTCACAAATTTCAAGACTAACTTAAATATAAAATGAATGAAAATATTATTTTGAGGAGCCACACCAAAGAGACTATTGGTGATGTTGTTAGAACAAGTATAATAGTCTTTTTATCTTCACTTTCTATTATTTATTATTTAATTTAAATTATCTTTATTATTTATTTAAAAATTTAAATTTGATATATTTTTTTTATTATTTATTAATATTTTATTATTAAATTAAAAAAAAAAAGTGAATATTAACTCTAAATATATATGGAGCCATATGAAGCCAGCGTTCACTTTTCTTCTTATTTTTTTAATTTGATAATAAAATATTAATAAATAAATTAAAAAGTATAACATTTCATCAGTTTCAAAATTAATGAAGACATAAAATGAATAAAAAATATTATTATAAAGAGCCACAATAAAGAAACTTTTGGTCATGCTCTTACGCGTTCAAATCTTGACTCGTGCCATGTGATTTCACACTTGAAAATGATGTCGTTTATCCAAGATCAAAGTTTTTTTTTTAGACTTCAAGTCTCCGATGTATGGCAAATCCATTAAAGATTACAAGATTAGAGCCTTCTGATGCGAAATGTACTAGATTTTGGGAACATTAATGAAGCAACAAGTTACAATCAACCATTATCTTTATTATTTATATAACAATAGCAAAAATAAAAAAAAAATTACAATTAATATTTAATATTTAGTTTTTATATTTTATTTTTTGATTATTTAATATCAAACCTCTATTGATTAGTCACTACATAGTTAGTAAACAAGATTGTCCAAATAACAATTGTTAATGGCAAGTACATCTAAAGTCATTTTGTACAGCATGTAATCTAGAAAATGTTGTATCAAATAAAAAAGAATCTACTCGCCAAAACCGTAATGATTTTAGTTTCGTTCTTTACTCTGGAATAAACTTTATAATTTATATTTACATAATATAAATTCAGTACATTAATTATTTTTTAGAGTATCTTAGAAATTTAAGGTAAAGTTGCGTATTACTTCCAAAATTGGCTATACAAATAGTATGAAAATTGAATTTAAATCCAAGTTTTTTTTAAAGTGTGTCAAAAACTTTAAATAAATTCATTTCATTTAATATAAAAATAAAGTTTGAAAAATTAATGATAAATAAAGTGGAGAAATTAGAAAGTCAAATGTTAATATATTTGATTTATTTTTTTAAATAATAAATTATAACTTATCATAAAATTAAAGTGACACTTATTGAAATCTACAAATATATATATATATATTTGATATTCATTCTTACATGAGTTATTCTATCTTCAAAAAAATATATAATTTTTTAAATATTCATTCTGAAGGAATCACATACCGGTTAATAAATTAATAGTATAATAAATATGTTTGACTTATTAACCTCGATTTTAGCGGAAACTAGCAGCGGAGCAGGACCAGTTTTATGTTTGTCTTGCGAGCAAACCACAGTCGAATCGTCGACGGAGTGCCTAGCTGTTTCACAGTCTAGATGTCACACATGATCTGTGCAGGACTCGATGAAGGAGGTATCAACCTCTCTCTCTTAGTGGAGAGCTCTCTCTCTCTCTCTCTCTTTGGAGTGTGTGTGTTAGAATGAGAAGGAAAGGAAGGAGCAAAGCTCCTTACATAAGCCTCAAATGGGCTTGTGGGCCTTACGAAACCATTTTCATTCCTAATTCAATTGGGCTTGTCAATTGGCATCGATTCATCGTCCCGGCTCATACCTTGACCAAACGAGTTTGCTTCTCCTCAATTGGGTTTTTTAATTGGTCTCGGTCCACAGTCTTAATTCACACCTCGACTGACAAAGTTTGATTCACCCGTCATAGGCGAACCGTTTTTTCCAACACATTCTTTTCGAATCTTTAAAGTGCCCGGTTTCTATAAACTTAAAAAAAAAGTGGCAAGTATTTTTCCAATCTATCAAACCAACAGATATTTATATATTTATTTAATATTCTTCAAAAACTTGTAATTTTATCTCTCTTCTTCTATTAGTTTTTTAATTCTAAAATTTTACTCCTATTTAATTTTTAATTCTAATCTATAATAATTTTATTAGTAACATATTGATTTTTTAAAATTGGTAAACCCAAATGGGTTTGAAGTTTATTCTGAAACAGAAGTTCAATAAAGTCTACAGAAATGATATATTTGATATTTGATATATGTAACCTTTTTTAGTAGATAAATCTAAATGGATTTGAAGTCTCATTTTAAAATAAAAGTTTTGATAAAACTTAGCCAAATGAATATATTTGATATATGATATATGTAGCTATTTTCTGATATAGACATAAAAAAATCAATCGTGAATTTTTTACCATTAAATTGCCACTTGACAATTAATTAAAAAGATAATTTTCAAAAACTCTAAAATTAAATACATATATATATATTAATTGATTTGGGAAAATAAAATAAAATTATATATATATAATATAAAAAGATACAAGTCAAACATATAGAGAATCACAGTGAAAAGCTAGAGAGTTAGAAAAAATTCTCTAACTTTTATATATATATTGATTTCAATGTTTTCTTCTCCGAAACTGTACTAGTTTTTGCAATGAAAATATCCTGTGTCTCTAAAACTACTCACAGGTGACCCACCAGAACTCCACACACGAAGAGATACTCGTTTCCTGCATATATAACGGTAGTACATTAGCACGCGCAAAATTCTACTCTTATAGTCCACACACCTCTTTTTTTTTTCTTAAACTACCAGATATCGAGATTCTTTTAGTATTTTCGATTTTAAATCGGATAAGATTCATATAAATGGCAAAACTTGAAAATTTCCTTATTACCCTTCAAGTAATAGAAAAAAACCAATATTAATCTACCATGGAAGATATTTTCTAGTCAATGTACGAATTCACGCAGGTATTAACAGCAAAGAGAAAAACTTGAACACTAGTAAAATCATTTGCTTTTCAAATCCCCCAACGGAAAAGATATACAAATTTAATCAAAACTGATATACAAATTTAATTAAAACTACTCACAATTTAGGATGTATGGGAACGGAGGTTAAATAGAGGAGGGTAATTATGGAAGAAACTATAAAGAGGAGTATTATTGAAACGTAAAATTTTTGATTAATTATACTATAACCTTTATTTTGGATCTTTAATTACAATCTGATGATAGTGACCTGTTTTTCTTAATTTTCGGTCCACAAATTACTCTTTACAGCGATTCTTCTTAACTTTACGGACTTTTGACACTACTTTTCCAACACGGTTCTTGTATTTCTCTTATTCTCACTTCAATTCTTTCTTTCCACTCTTTGTCTCTCTCTCTTGTTTTCATCTACACCATAGCTGCCTCTATATTTCACACATAATCTCCTTCATTCTTTGTTTTTCCTTAAAAGCATTTGGAACCAGGGACGCAACTATTAAGGAACAAGGGGGTGCTTCGCCGGAGGAGAGCCATAGGAGCTCCCCTCCAGCAGGACTCCGTCCCTGGGCAGCCATGGACCCAACACTTGGGTTTATGGAAGAGGGAGATGAGGCAGATCTCCTGCATCTTTTTTAATTTATTTTGAAAACTATGGCGAAATGACATCATTTTACCCTTTTTAAAAAAAAGGTGGGGCAAAAACGTCGTTTGTTGCACCCCACAACTTAAAAAAAATTAGTGGAACAGCCCTCAATTTCTAACAATGTGGACGTTTTCAACAATCCCAATTCCTTACATTTTAGTCTCACTCTCTCTCTCATCTCTCAATTCTCTCCGCCGCTCACTCTCCTCCACTTCACACCTCCAACCTCCGCCAGCCACTTCTCCTCTCCCTCCGCCCACTTCTCTTATTAAATGCACAAATCGAAACAAAGGTATTTCTTTCTCTACACCAATGCTTTGCTTCTAGCGACCTAATTTGCTCCTCCACTATCGTCACTCCACCGACCACACCACCATCTCGCCTCCTCCTCCGACCTCACGTCGGCCTGGTAAGTCGATTTTGTTTATTCAATAACAAATTTCAGTTTTCATTTTGTTAGGGTTAAATAAAAGCATTTTGCCCCTTTGAGAAAATTTCAATTTTTTTATTTAGGATTAGAGATTGACACATTATTAAATAATTGATTGATGAAATTATGATTTAAATTAGGTTTGATCTTGGTGTAGTGGCAAATGGCAGTGAGCATGGAAGCAGGAGTTGGAGTTTAGGTTGCAGGATAAAAATGTTAAGAGAAATAAAAAGAGAAAATATGAGATATATAACTAAAAAGTAATCAAAGAGAGAGAAAAGTTGAAATAGACAATAACAAAAAGATATGGTGGATCCCACTTTCGGTGTTTAATGCATATTACACACCTAAAAGAATCATCCACTTAGCTATGGGAGTCTAATAGGTTCAAAATTTAATATACTCCCCGTTAAACTACCATTAAATTAAAGTCACCCTTAGCTTTAATATAATTAAGATAAATCTTCAAAAAATTTAAAATTAAAAAAACAAACTTAAAGCAATAAAAAATAAACTTATATTTTTAACTTTAAATTTCTCATAAAATCAAAACAACCTAAGATAACTCTTCCTAAAAGTTTATTTTTTAAAAAAAAGCTAAAAAACCTTAAAATAAACCTTTTCAAACTTAGAAAAAATAAACTCTAAATAAACTTTTTAAAAATTCACAAAAAAAATTTTAAACTAAAAACTATACTGAAAAACTTTAAAAACAAAAATTTCTCGTAAACTTAAAATGACTTACGATATACTCTTTCAAAAAATTTAAAAAATTCTAAAAAATGAAAAAAACAACCATAAATAAACTTTTAAAATTTTTTAAAAACTCTAAATAAATTTTATAAAAATCCGTAATTTTTTTAAACTAAAAACTATATCGAAAACCTTAAAACTCAAAATTTTCATAAACTTAAAACAATTTAAGATAAACTCTTTCAGAAAAACATAAAGATTCTTATAAAACTAAAAAAACCACCCTAAATAAACTTAAAATAAAAATTTAAAAACGTGAAATAATAAAATCTAAATAAATTTTAAAAAATTTACAAAACCTTTTTTAAACTAAAAACTATGCTAAAAATTTTCAAAACTCAATAAATTTCTAATAAACTTAAACACAATATTAAATAAACATTTCAAAAGATTTTAGAAACTTCTAAGAAACTTATAAAACAACTCCAAATAAACCTTCTGAAAAACAAGACTTCAAAAAACTAAAAAACAACTTTAAATAAACCTTTTAAAAACCTCAAAAACTAAACATCAACCTTATTTTTATTAAAAATTATAAAAATAATTTAAATAAACCTTTTTATAAACTTCAAAAATTAAAATCAACCTTATTTTATCAATTCTAAACAAATCTTTTTTTAATGTGAAAAAATATTTTAAATGTGTACATATAAGGTGATTTTTGTTGAGATTTGGAGATCATTGAAAAAAATCTAGAAAATTAAATCAAAAATTTGGAATTCAAAGTTATTCAATTTAAAAATTATTACGTTGAAAATTTTATTAAATTAAATTTTATTTAAAATATTATAATTTTGATATTTGGAGACAACTGGAGATATTTTGAGAGATCAAATTTATTTCTCCCTTAAAATCTGCCTCTTCTCTAAAAAAAATCAATTTCTCTCCAAAATATCACGATTTTTTCTCAAAAATGACATTTTTTTCAAATTCTGTTTATTTTTTTGGTATTTTTCATATTTAGAAATTTAGGTGGCATTTATCAAAATCTAAAAGTTAATATAAATATTGAATTTTCGCTTTGATACTCTCTCTCAAAGCAGATGTCTTGCTCTTTTTGTTGTGGGCTCAAGTTGTTTTCTTTTATTTCTCTTCCAAATCAGTCATCTTCTAAAATTGGCAATTTCTCAATTTTGATTTCTCTTTGATTTTTCCTGCGGTTTTAATTTCCTTCCCTTTCCCGCTTTCTTCTCGCTAGCTTTTTTATTTCCTAAATGTTGGTTTGCTTTCCAAATGTCTCCTATAATTGAGTCATTCTGAAGACCATTTCCATATTTTTCATTCTCGTTCTTGCTTCAAGTTTTTTCCCCCGAAATTTGCCTTCTCCTTCCTAATTATCTTCCTTAATCCTATTAATATAATTCTTCCTTTCCTTTTTAATTTCCCTTCAACTGACCTTGTGTCAAATTAGGCAACTCCTTGACTTTTTTTTCAGCTATGATTGCCCTTTATTCCAGATTTAATTTTCTTCCTATAGTGGTTGGTCCCAACTTTTGAAATCAAATCCATCCTCTGTTTTAGTTACTCTTTTCTCTTGTCTTCACCGTAACTGCTTATTTTTTCGCTCAACTGCAACGTTCAACAGAAACCACTGTAATTATGCACAACTTGAAGGTTGGAAATAGATATCTTATTTTCAAATCGGAACCGGCAAACCGAACAATAACCGAACCGGAGGGTTGCGGTTCAGGTTCCGGTTTGACCTCCCCAAAAACCGTAGAACCGGTTGTTCGAACTGGTGGTTCAAACTGCCATTTCCTTATTTTTTTTCTTTTTTTTCTTTTTTCAACTCTATAAATATTCTCATCCTACTAATTTTACACCATTCATTCTCTCTCAATCTCAATCTCTTCTACATTCTCACTCTTTCAAAATTTATTTTGCTCTAAATTACTTTTATTAATTATTTATGTATTTTATTATTACAATTATGTTTTCTATATTTCTCTAAGTTATTTTTTGCAATTACATTTTTTTCAATTACATTTTTTTCAAATTCCTTCCAATTTTTTAATATAGTTTAATTTAGTTATTTTGTTATTTCATTACATTTAATTAATATTTGCATCAATGGAAAATTTTAGTAGAAATAGAAATTTTGAAAGTTTTAAAATTGAAAATATTGGAATTCAAGAGAGTCAAACTCAACCAATTCCCACCCAAAGAGATAAGGGAGGAGCGAAAGGAAGAGTTTCTAGTTCTGATATTTTTAAAACTCATTTTAAGAAAATTCCTAGTTTTTTTTTTATTTTGTTTAAAATTATGTAATGTAATTACTAGTAGAGTAGTTAATTTATTTGGAAATTATTAAAAAAAAATAGAATACAATGTATTATTAGTACTGTAGTTAAATATTCAATATAATAAAATTACAAGCCGGAAAAATAATTGATGGTATAAAATAGAGGGTTAAAAACATTTTTTTTTTTAAAAAAAGAGGAAACTGAACCGAAACTGGTGGTTAAACCGGAGGTTGAACCCATCAAAGTTGATCAAAACCGGTCAAAATTGGAATCAGAACCGAAACTGGACCAAACCGTGGAAACCACGGTTTGGTTTCGGTTCCTCCATTTCAGAAACTAGAACCTCCGATTCCGGAATCGGAACTGTCGGTTCTGGAACCGGCAACAAGTCTAGTTGGAAAAGAGTAATTACAGCCGCATGGTCTCCTTTGCACCATGAATGCAAAGTTGGTTATTATTGTTGCCTGAACAACAATGGAGTTAAAAAAATTTCATGATCTTCACGTATATCCTGTAAAACAAAGGGAAGTCAAAGGCCGATAGTTGGTCCCCCGATTTCACTCCGACGATCAAGTTAGTTGGAGTATTTTTCAAAGATAATTTTGGCAGAGTTTTGGCTAATAAGGAGCAAACAAGGCTTACCTTTTTTTTCTGGAATGAAGATGGCTATGCATATGGGGTTAATACTATATTTGGTCACAAAAGTTTGTCCAATGCTCACACATGATCATAAAAGAAATTTTTGCTACACCATGGTCATAAAAGAAAATTTTAAGCTGCAAAATGGTCACAAAACTCAGACAAACTGACACGTAAGATCTGTTTTACCACGTCAAGTAGACACATCGACATTGTGGTTCGAATCGACGAAAAGAGGGAGGTTATGTGGTTTAAATCGATAGAAAGAGGGAGGTTTTGTGTTAACGTCGATAGCAAGAGGGGAAAAACGAAATAGGAATATTTTTCCTGTCGTTTTATTTGACTGGGTTGGAAATAAGTAATCACGCTCAGCTTGACACGTCAGCTCTTCTTGTTGATATTTCTACTTGACGTGACAAAACAGATCATACGTGTCAGTTTGTCTGAATTTTGTGACCATCTTACAGCTTAAAAATTTCTTTTATGACCATAATATAGTAAAAATTTATTTTATGACCATATATGAGCATTGGACAACCTTTTGTGACCAAATGTAATATTAACCCATGCATATGAGGCTTACCTTTTTTTTGGAATGACGGAAAATTTTCCTTTTTGTTATCTGATCTTTCTGTTGATAAGTTATCTTTTTGGTGAATACAGCTATGCATATGTATTTAAAGGGGGAGTTTACAGAACTGAGAATTTCAAAAATTGAAATTATTGATTTACCACCCAATTTTTAATAATTTGGCATATATATATATATATATAAACAATAATATATACAACACACATACTACATATATACAATATACATACAACATATATATAATATATAAACAAAACACACTGTTTTTTTTTTTAAAAGACTACCACTAATAAAATATCAATAACATTCTACTAACATATAAACAAAAGTATGTGAATTTGTAAATATATATTTGTGAATTTGATAATATGCATTTGTGAATTTGAAAATATGTATTTGTCAATTTGAAAAAATTAAAAAGAGAATTTGTAATATACAAAAGTGGTTAGACAAAATAAGTATTATAAAATATCACTAGTGTATGATGTAATTACCACTGTTTAAAATTACTCTTCTGTCTCATAGGGCCTTATGAGTCTTGTTGGGCTCAATGGATCTCGATTCGTGATACATCAATTATATTATTTTTTTAATTTATTTCATGAACTTATCAAAAAGATAAACCACAGAGACCACTATTTCAGGAGAAAAATGTAGATAGAAAGGACAAGTTATATGCCTCGCATAGATAGTACACATTTCCTAGAAAGGTTATAGCTCTTGGCATATGAATGGCCAATTCTCAGAACCGTCGTCTATGTTCAATAAGAAACATGCTAATCATTGCAAAATAAAGATAAAAACTAGAAACTGATCAAGAAGAAACTGTAGTGTCGTTAGATTGACCAAAAGCCATGTCTAAGTCTTCGAAACTATCTGCACGTAATGAACTCGTCATGTTGGATTGTCTTGAGGCTGGAGTTTCTCAACGTCAATTTGGTACCAGGTACCACCAGTATTTCAGCATTTCTTTTGGCATACTTCATATACTCATCTGCCCGCTTGAAATCTTCCTAACATCTATATCCAAAACCAGCTCCTCCAAAGACTTGGAAATTTGAAGTATTTTCCGGACAAGTTGCCATTGATTTTCAAAGTTGGCAAACCCGCGAAACTCTGCCACCTTTAAGAACTCATGTCCAGTAGCCCTGCCGATCCTCATGTTTTGTCCATCCTGTGGCTTGTTCTGTCAAAAGGTAGGCAAAAATTAATTTAAACGACATGCAACTTTTAACTATTACTCACTAATAAAGAATGTTCTAACCTCCTTACGTAGCCAAGGTCTGTTTAGCCAACTTCCCATCTGTCATTGACAGAAACAAAAGAAACTTAGCATTTGCCACCTTCTTTGCATTCTACGTGAAAGACCTTAGGGTTCATCCACTCACAAATCCAAGTTTAAAAACACAGCAACCAACAAGAACAATTATAGTGACTAAGGACTTATCAGACTCTGAGATTTCATCGATTCCACAACCTCTTGCCATCATTATAACAATCATATTTAAAAAGTTTCTTCCCTTTCATATTTAATGTCTAAAAATCTGACCAAAAAATAACGCATATTTCAAACACTACTAGCTGAAACACCGCAGCATTTACCTCGACTGCAAATTTATGCAACAGGGGAGCTACCTTTATTAAACATATTAACCAGAGTAGACAGTGATGTTCACGCAACTCCGTTACTGTAATTTCCAGATGTTTGAGCACCGGAAATGGAATTAACTTTTGAGGATAATAAATGCTTTGCTCGACAATCTGACCAAGAATAAAATTTAAAAGAAAGCTACATATTATTTAAAGAAGAAAATTTAAAGCATGAGGAAATAAGAACCGAATGTAGGCAATTTACAGTTTACCTCCAAAGACAGCGTAAGCTTTAAAATTGTTAACTGAGTAACAAACCCAAAACACATGGCAAATTTTTCCACACAATACTCTGCGCAAAATCCACCTATGGAGAATTCTGATAAATGAGGCAGCCTTCCTATTTTAAGATAGTAATCAGATCCAAGATAATTTAGTGACGTAAGATTAGGTGCAGAAATAAATAGTTTTAGATTAACACACTTAATCAGCTCCAAATACTTGAGGTTTTGGCCAGCAGTATGCAGACGATTCTTTTTAGTTCCACTTATATTCCACAGACGTAGACGCTCCAGTCCCGGACACTTGGACAAGAAGTACTGGAAATCGATTTCATCACTTAAGAGAAAGTCACAGAGGCGGACATTCTTCAGATTGTTGTATACAGGAGGCAAATTTGAGATCTTTCTCAAATCAGGAAAGACACAAAGAGAGCGACCCCGGTAGTGTGGAGTCACCAGGTCCAAGTGAAATCGTTTAACATTGCTTCTCAGGGCTAAGGCAATCCAGAACTTTAAGAATGAACTACCAGGGCAGACCCCGGTAGCCACGTATGTAAGAATGAATGCAATCAATTTAAGTGGCAGAGCCAACCATATAACATAACAGAATGAACGAAAGCATAAATAGAAATATATTTGAATTCATAATTTGAAACGAAATTACATAAGTATTTGCAAACATAGAGCAGAGTCCAACCCAGTGCAAATCTCTTGCAAAAACGCAACTTCAACACTGGGTTGGAGTTGCTCTTAGAGGGAGAGAGAAATGAAAAGATCAAATGAAAAAGAAAAGAAAAGGTTGAGGACTTAACACAAAATTAGTCTGTACGGACTAAGAGCTAGATGTGTTCAAACCATAAAATATTGATCTAAAATTAAGAAAGAAAATCCACTGTACCTAGTTTGTAATTAAGTGTTCATTTTGTTTTTTACAGTGTAATTAAGGGAAAATTTGACTTTTATACCAAATTAAAATTCAGAATTGGATTTTTGTCATACACTAAACATATATTAAATTATGGAAACGCACTTGAAATATGTTGCAAAAATACCAGATTTTTAATTCACTGAGAAATTGACCAAAATTTTAGATTTCTTTTTAAAAATTGCAATATTTTCGCAAGAAATTGAATTTTTTTCGTGGAAAAAAATATGATATTTTAGAATGTATCCATATGTAAACAAATGATACCATATGTATCCAAATGTCTCCAAATCACAATTTTTTATATATAAAATTCGATTTAATAAATTTTTGATTTAATATTTTTTAAAATTAAATGCCTCCAAATTATAATTTTTAATATAATTTTTACAGTTTTTTTCAAAAGTCTTCAAAATGTATCCAAATGTCTCCAAATCACAATTTTTTTATTTATAAAATTTGATTTAATAAATTTTTGATTTAATATTTTTTTAAAATTAAATGCCTCCAAATTATAATTTTTAATATTATTTTTATAGTTTTTTTTCGAAAGTCTTCAAAATGTATCCAAATGTCTCCAAATAACAAGGTCTTATACAACTTTTACAATTTTTTCGATGTCTCCAAATGTATCCATAATTAAATTAAATTTAACTATTTATATATTGTTAATTTTATTTTATTTTATTTGGAAAAAATTAATTTGGTGTTCGATGCTTTACAAATGCCTCCAAAATGTATCCGCAAGTCTCCATATGTATCCATAAGTCTTCAAAAAATGTATCCGTAAATTTTCAAATATATCAATCCCTTCACAAAATCAATATAATTCAAAAAATTAACTAAATTCAGTAAAAACAAATGAAACAAACATAATTAAAGTGTTTTCTCATTTTAAACAATAATAGAACATTTTTTCTATTTTTTTTTAAAAACAAGGGCACTCTTGTAAATTCAAGCAAAACAAAAAAGAGGCAGCAGCTAGGGTTGGGAACCCTAGCCGCCGCCGACTCCTCCTCCGATTCAAACACAACCACTCCCCGCCGTTGGAGATCGACGAAAATGAAGAGGAGAGGAAGACAGACAAGCCGAAGAGGAAATCAGAGGAAGATCGACGGAGACGAAGAGGAGAGAGCGACGATTCCGAGACGATGAACACAGAGGAGGAAGTGGAGAGAAGGTGAGATGCGAAGCGAAGCGGGGCACAATCAAAGCTGTGGAGGACGACAAGACGCGACCGAGAGAGGAGGAGCATATATCGCGAAGAGGGAAGACGAGATATGTGAGAGGGAAAGAAAAAGAAAGTTGACAGAGGAAGAGAGGGGATCAACGAGAAGGAAAGAGGAAGAGAGAGAACAAAGGCAGCGGTTACTAGGGTTTGGGTTCAAGAGGGAGGAGAGCAAGAGAGAGAAAGGAGAGTGTAGAAGAGGAGAGGAGAGAGAGTGACGATGAGAGAGAAAAAATTGAAAAAATGGGGAGCAAATTTGTTTTATATAACCAAATGTGGTATTTTTTAACTAAAGATTAAAAACATATTATTTAGACAATTGAACATTAAAAATATTGGCATATGGACAAGTTTGGAACCTTGGTTTCCATTTGTCAAAATTAAAATATTAATTTGCACATTTGGTATCGTTAAACCAAGAAATTCCGATACATCATACATGTACTGTGACCTCAGCCCGTTCTTCCTGGACTTAGCCGATTGTGCTAAGTTGCATTTGAGGCCCATTAGGCTTGTTGTGTGGACGTTATGCTGCTTTTTTTTTTTACAAGTGGTAATTACAACATAAATCCGTAATACTTTATAATATTTATTTAAACCGCTTTTGTAAACCGTTTTTGCATATTAGAAATTAAATTTTTAATTTTTTTAAATTTACAAATATATATTTACAAATTCATGAATTCTTGTTTATTGTTGATTTTTTGTTGGTCGTGTTCTATTTTTTTTTAAAAAAGCATGTTTTGTCAATATGTTGTATATATATTATATATATATATATGTTTGTATGTTGTATGTGTATGTATATTGTATATATGTTATATATATATATATTATATATGTAGTATGTAAGTTGTATATATTGTTGTTTGTATTTATATATAACATATAAACAGGTATATACTATATATGTATATATATACAATATATATACAACTTACATATACATATATACAAATACGTAAAACTATAATTTAAAATTTTGAAAAAATACCCGCGTAATTTTGAATTGTTTGCCAAATTATTAAAAGTTGGTTCATATATCAGTAATTTCAATTTTTGACCCTCTTGACAAAAGCGCCTCTCCTTCTATTGAATATAAAGTGTAAAGTCACACTCATCAGGGGATGAAGAAGAAGGGACATAAACGAAGACGTCCAAAAGAAATCCTATTAAGAGGAAAAAAAAGAGCTTCCTCTGCTTTATTTGTTAACGTTTTGATATGTTTTTAGTGTATAATATTTAATATTTGGTATATTTAAAAAGAAAAGATTGTCTCCTCAAAAAAAAAAAAGATTGTCTAAATCACCGGTTACTTAGCCTTTTAATAGGCTCCGTAAACCTCTCATAATCGTTCCTTTGCTGATGTTAAACAGGAAGACCCCACAGCTCTAACAATTGTTCGGAATAATTTGACTCCAAACCCATTTGTTGTTTCTTAACATTATCAGACACGGAGCTCGGACCCACTCGTTCCACACCCAAAAACGTTTTGTTGTGTTAATGAAGGCACTGGCTGACTACCCCCTGTTTTTTAGCAAAGAGGGATTAAGATAATGGAGTTTAAGAGTGAGTTTCAAAAATGTGTCTTCCCCTTGAATTAAACAAGGACTTAATATATGCACAAATTAAGATGGTCAAATCCTGTTATTGATATTACGCAACTACAGGAGCTTGAGATAGAACGTGCTTGCCGCTAACAAGGAGAAAAAGAATTTCAAAGCATTTGAAAATGTTGTGGTGAGTATTATTAAAGCTTCTAACAAACATTAATGAGATTTTATTGTGGAATTCAAACTCAATCACTGGAAGTAATAATACTTGTTTCAGTTCATACAGGAGACACAACCCAGTTGAGTACTTAGAACAATCATGGAGTCGGCTGAAAAGGGATCAGAGCCACAGTTAAAACCCGGGTTAAGAGAACTATACAAGTACGAGCAAGCAACCGAACACATTGGACCGTCTTTAATAGGTGTGTATATCTGGCAAAGGAGTAAAAAAGATGAGGGGACTGGTGTAGGTATATGAGTCAAGTCAAAACTTTTGATTGAGGAAAGAGTTGGACTGCGCGGCATAGGCAAAGAAAGAGAAGGAAATAAAGGGTGGGAGATAGGGTCCAAAAGCATGACATGAGTGCCCAATGTAATTGCCTTGTAAAAGAAAAGAGACCCAATTTCTGACCTCTAAGGCTGATCTTTTGAGACTCTCTCTGCAAAAGCAAAGCAACCCCATCACTGTAACATTACCAAACATGACCTTGCTCGTTACTTCCCTCTTCTTTTCCTCTTCTTTTTGGCCTTTTGCTTTCCTTCCCCTTCTCTTTTTGAAAGTTTCCCGTCACCCTCCTCCTGTCTTTTGCAACTAATATTCCGATGCTTAACACATATCCCTTTCTTATTTTGAATCTTTTTTTAATTTTAATGCAATTTTCTGACACTCTGAAAGCAATTCAACAAACAATACACACTGCTCCAAAATTTACAGTGCATATTGTAGTCCCTCAAATGAAGACACCAGCAAGGTTTAAATCTTTTCTTTTTTTACCAATAGCAACGTTTAAATCTTTGAACACCGTTCTAATAATTAAGTGGATTTATAGTTAATTGGTATTGTATATCCACTGGAAATAAATAAAATGACAAACAAGAAAAATAAAAAAAGTCCTATATTTGGTTGAATTTGATAGTCAATTATAAATGATTAGTTAAGCATTTCTTAAGCTTAAAATAAGTGATCCTGTTCTTGAATTTTATATAAAGTCACCATTGACTTGCAAATTGCAATGAGATTGAAGACTGGGAAGAAGTAAACAAGCACACAAGGCCTGCGCGGAGGGGCTAAATGGTTCAGAGAATGTCCAACATATTCTAACTCTTTTTATAAAATATAATATTTTATTTTTTATTATTTATTTTAAAATTTTAAACTCAATTTCTCTCTCATTATAATCTTCATTATTTTTTTAATATTTTTTTAATAAATTAACTAATATTTTTTAAAAAATATAATAATTTAATAAAATTAACTTATTACTATTCAATTTTAAATACTATTTATTTATTATATCAATAAAATATTTATTTTTAATATTTTTTCTCTTTAATATATAAATTTTAAAAAATATTAACATATAAATAAAAATAAAATAATATTTTTACTCATCAAGTTTATTTAACCCCATTAGACATACAATATAACCCTGAAATTCAAAAAGTCTCATCTCATCTCATCACTGAACTCCGCAATGCATTCGTAAGAGTGGTCTCTGTATCTGTGTCCGCTGGCTCCACTCTGAGCCCTATACTCTCTAGTCTCTCCTCTCTCTCAAGAACCAGTCTTCTATGGTCAGAATCTGGGCCGGAGACCGTAGCCACGCAAGCACCTTCATTCTCATACACACAATCGAAACCAAACCCTAAGACCGTAACCTTTCAATTCCTCTTGCAAAAGCAGAGAAAAAAAGAAAAGAAAAAGAAAAGTGAAAAGCTTTGCATTACTCTCTTTCTCTCTGCTGCTACTCTCTTGAGACACCATTTTCAATACTGAACAAACACAACCCTTAAACGAAGTGCAAAAGCTCTCTTTATCTATTACCCCTCCACGTTCCATCTCTCTCTCTCCCTCTCTATGTTTTGTGACTAACTATATAAACCCTACCTCAAAAACCCTAAAAGAATCCAACTCCACTCACTAGCCACTATATCAAACCCACCCTTGTTTTGTGTTCTTTTACTATGGACGCACTGTATTTCCTCAAGTTCTGGAGACCCACCACCACTGCCACTTACCAAGAAAACCACCCTACCAGTGAAGACTATGAGACCAATTGCATTGTACCACACACAGACGATGAAGGTGAAGACTCGTTTTTTGAATTGGAGCTTACTGTACCTGACGATGACACCACCAAAAGCAACAGAAACAGCACCACCAACCCACTAGACAAAGATAGCAACAACTTTGACTATAACCAAGAAG